>JAUIMM010000390.1:0-110000 GCA_031769625.1 Taudactylus pleione
TTTCAATTTGCAGCTCAAGTCACACTATGGGGATTCAAAGGGCTTTTCAGTTTAGTTGAACAAACTCTCTGGGGTACAGCACACAGAGCAGCATCAGTAACAAACTATATTGATAGATATATATATATATTTTTCACTTTTTTTAAAGTTTTTTTACAACAAACTGACACTGCTCAGACTCACAGTGCTTATTCAAAGTTGTTGAATGCAATGGGCAATGGCCTGCGGACTCATTGCAGCACCAGCGTGTGACAGGACAGGGAGTGGATGGACACAGCACACCTAGATAGACACAGCTCCTGGATGGAATAATACAGCCCCTGGATGGACTCAGCACAGCCTTGGATGGACACAGGGCTATGATGGAAACAGCCCCTGGGTGGAACAATACAGCCCCTGAATGGAACTGTATAGCTCCTGGATGGTATAAAACAGCCCCTTGATGGACTCAACACAGCCCCGGATGAAACAGTACAGCCCCTGGATGAAACAGTACATCTCCTGCATGGACACAGCACAGCCCTGGATGGATGCAACCCCTGGATGGAACAGTACAGTCCCAGGATGGACTCAGCACAGCCGTGCATGGACACAGCCCAGGCCTGGGGTGCCCTGTATAGGGGGTAGCCCTTTATTGGAGGGGTACCCACCTCCCCAGGGATCCTCAGCCTGGGCTGAATAGCAACCAGTTCCTAATGCTTTGGATGGTACCCAGTGAAAGGGTCCCCCAGCAGTGGCATTACACCCCTGATAAAAAGAGTCCATTGCTGGTTATGAATAATTTGGGCTACCTCTACTCATTTGGTCCCCTGTATTTCCAGAACCAGGACTGGCTCACTGAGCCCAGTGCTGGTTATTGGAAGTTCAGGGAACACTAATTTCCCTGTATTTTCACAACGAGGACCGGCTCAGAAAAATCCAGTGCTGGTTGTGCTTTTAGGGGGTACCCCACATCATTTTTTATTAATTTTACACATCTATAGGTGTTTACACACAGTATCATGCATGGATCTAACTGATCTGTGCATGTTTCTATGAAACTTGGACCTGCTCAGGCTTTACTTGCTAGCCTGAAGCAGGTCTATGATTTTATGAGTTTATAGTCAGTAATAGTGAGCAAGTTAAAAACTTGCACTGTATTACATTGCCTGAGTTATATCCTCACAATTGGAAAACATCTGGATCTGAGTTTTGCCATTGCAAATTGTGAGGGTATGAAAAACATGTGAGTTTGCATGTTCTTGCACCCTAATACATAGGATGAGTTCTAAAAATGTGAGTATAGCTCTATTCTCGCATATTTACAAAACTCAGACCTTATTACAATTTCCCCCTGGACTTCTGTGTCTCTTCATCTCTAGTTTTGCAAGGAATGAACACTGATGGTACAGTAGGTTACTATTTTGAATTATGCCTGTCAGTCACTAATAGCTGCTTTAAGATTAACAACTCTTTTTTTCACCACCAATTACAGTTGTTATTCTGCTAGCTTATTTAACAATTACATGCACTTATAGAACTCAACTTGCTCTTGCCCACCTCTGTTGCAACTCTTAAGGTATAAGGGACCTCAAATCCAAGCAAAGTCAAAACTAAATATTGATGCATTATGGTATAAAATTATAGTTTGGAAATGTGTATAATTATGCTCTACAAATGGAGTTAGACCAATCTTTAAATGAGATGATGGGTGTTATATCTTCACCAGTCAGTTTCTGTAGTAATTACACTTTTGACTTCAGTGGGGGTTAATCCAGAATAGTTACACAGTGATATCTGCCCTGGTGTGCCAAAGATAAGTCAAGAGGGCGTAGATATTAAAAGGTTCTGAATAGTCTTCCAAAAAACTAATCAAGAGGACTCAAACAGTCATGTTCCCCTAAGGGCTGGTTTGTTAAGGTGCTTCAAGTCTTCAATCTCATAAACTCTAAAACTCTGTTGGGAGGTGCAGTAAAATAAAGTACAATCCCACTATTATTAGGGGAAAGTGAGGTTCGTGTTCCAGTTGAATTAATAAAATCACCAGCGCAGTTGCTAAAAATAAATCTAAAGGACCGAAATATTATAATAAATGTACAAATTTTTTAAACATCAAAAAATAAAATTATTATTAAATCAAATAAAACACACACAATGGCTCATCTAGACATGTCATGCTCCAGTTGCTTTTCTAATTAATCAATTATTGATTAATTTTACATTTAGATTTGTCTTTTTCTGTGAATTTTGTTATTATTTTACACTGTTTCCAAGCAACTATTCATCTGATTCTCTGTGAGGTGTTTTACATATAGGTTTGGTATTTAGGCAATATAAATTGACTATTCACAGAGTACTCCTTGCTATTGTCCTTTCTGCAGAATCAGAACCACTGTTCTCAGACAGTTCCCTCAGAGTTTTTTTTTCTGGACCAAACCTCAGTGTGAAGTATTGTTCAGTAGAGATGTTCACTTTCTCCTGCCACTTAACAGTTTCTGCAGAGTCTCCAGTTTCCCACCTCTCTGTAAAGTAACATCAGCAGCATTAGACATGGATCCTTCCCCTCAGAGGTCATTTCAGGAATGACCTAATGGCTGTTCAGGAGTCATTCAAGTTAAGGGCAGCTTCATGCTTTTAGTATGAGCAGCTCATTTACATTCAGTACAGTAACTCCTCATGCAGGTCACAGCATAACTGACTTTTTAATCTTAAACCATTCATATATTTCCTATGCTACAGTTATGTAAACCCCTCACTGCTAAACTTCCTTCCTAATAAGCAATGGGGTTTTCATTTTGTTTCCTTTTTAGTAATTAAAACTAATTCCAGCCAGGAAGAAATCAATGAAACTATTTTAGAAATGAATAAAATAAGCATCTGAACACATATCCAGAGTGTGGAAGGTACTATAAATCTTGTTTCAACTTGTAACTTTAGGTGTAAAGTACCTTTTCACCTGAGAACCACCAGTTTAAAAACAGAAGGTATACATATTCATTAACAAAAGGCTTTTATTATCATACTGAATGCTGGAATAATGTTTAACAATTATTGACTTTGATTACTATTATTATTATTATTATTCTTTTTGGAAATTAATGAATTGTTCTTTCAAATATAATATCTATACTAAACTATAAAATCATCAAACTAGAAAAACTATTAAAGAGACAAATGAATAATGGCATAATAGGAGTTAGAGGTCTATTTAAAAAAAAGGAGAGTTTCACATGTTTTAAGAAGATTAAAAATCTTTTTAATTTTGTCAAGATAACGTGACGCTCCCTCCAGAGTGGATTAAACTTTGGATTAGTGTTTATCATAATTAATTTGATCATTTATTTATAAAAAGAAAAAAAAAATCTAAAAGCAGCAGAGAAAGAGTTTGACATACTAGGTAAACAACTACAACTAAGAATAAAATCAAAATCCTTTAAGAATTTTGAAGTTATATTAAAGAAGGTTTTAAAAAATGTAATTTATGTAACTAATACAAAACTCTAAAAACATGAAATATATAAGAGAATTCCTCAATAATCAGGTCACAAACTGACATATAATATGTAACCAAGAGAGGGTTTCTTGAACATTGTAGGCTTAAAAAGATCCTCAAGAAACAGATGTTAAATTATGTTTTTAAAAATGATTAAGTAACCACTGAAAGGGGAATTATGGAAGTGAAGATTTCCCAATATACTAGTACTATGTCACAGTGCACTGATATTCAGTTCCCACTTACCAAGTTCATCAGCGCTGCTGTGCAAATCTGGTTTGCAGGAGTCCTTGGATCCCATATGGGAACAATCACTTCTCTGTATGAAAATTAAGCTAGGAAGGTGCTCCAAATGTTACTTTATGTTTGAAGCCAAATTTGAAATCACCTCTGTATAAAAGGTAGTCTTTGAGCACTACTTAATTGCTAGAATATTATGCTAATTTCCTGTACTCCAGAGTCTGTTCCTGTATGACTTCCTTGTGTGATTACAAATCAAGAAATAAAATCTATATATCCTGCACAAACGACTATAGCAGCCTGTAAAACAAACTGGAGCCTCCACCAAATTAACCCCTTAAACAAGTATCCAAACATTCGAAAATGTGTCCACAATGGTGCTTATAGTAAATTCTATATACAGAGGTGATTCCTATACCAATCACCAAGTAACAGGTAAAAATAATGAGATCTTACTCTTCAGAGTGAAGATGGAAGTTGTATTCTTCTCTTTATATGGACCCAAATAATCCTTTGTTTTGTTAAAAGTTTTTGTTCATATTATGAGATCTTGAAAAGTGAACATAGAGAATAGCAAACAATAGTGTAATATTGCTTCTACATGTATTTTAATTGATAGATCAAACGCACTCACAAAAGGTAAAAATATAAAGGCATATATCCACCACACTTATGGACCCTCCTCGTACACCCTTGCTTCTAGGATATTCCAACCATGGTTCTAATCCATTGTACTCTTGTGGAATCCTCTAGGTGAAAAACTTGCTTCTTGGATGATTGCTGGACAGATGGTAAATCCTCCAGGTAAAACAGGGGCACCAGCTCTCTTTTATTGCCTTTTCGGATATGTCAAAACAAAGTCACTCTGTGGCTTTTCCATCCTCAACGTCACCAGATGCATTTCGGACCTTGCATCCTTCATCAGAGGCATGGTGACAGTGACTTCTAGCAACTTTATATACCCACTCTAATGTCTAAATTATCCTCCACAGCTGATCGTGTAGCAGCTGCAAACACAAACCATCCAAAACCCTGAAGTGACAATCCATACTTCCGAGACATGTGACCTGTTCACTTCCGTTTTATGCAGTCCACTTGCATGTCACATGCTTTCCATGCTATGCTCCACAGCACCAATCAAATGCAAGAAAGGAAAACATCTTCTTCCAAAAAAGCAAAATCTTAGTAAGAGACAGTTAAGTATTGAGGAAGAAAAAAATCCTAAAAAAGGGTTTAAAATTTGCCCCCACAAGCTGTATTGACCCCTTTGGGTTATTCATTGACATACAAAAATTTGTGAGGAAGCTAACAGTAAAAAAGGTTTTTGTTAATAAAAATGAGGAAGAAGGTATCAAAGAGGAGACAGGAGATCCCTCTGGGTTCGGCTTTAGGCCCAAATCCTTGTTTTACCCAGCACATCAGAGAGGGTGTTTTATAGATTCCTTTAATAAAATAGTGAGTGATGAATCTGAGAAAGTTCTGATGAAAAGGAATAAAAAGTATAATCTTACAAAAAAAGAATCTTTGGCAGTTAAATCTCTCAAGGATGATAATGACTTAATTATTAAGCCAACAGATAAGGGTGGAGAGGTCATCCTTATGAATAAAGATGATTATATAGGGGAGATTAATAATCAATTAATGGACAGTAAAACATCTAGAAAACTCAAAGGGGACCCAACAATGTGAATAACAAAAGCTTTGGTTGAATTAATGGATAAGGCTTTGTCAACAAAAGCTATTACAAAAGAAGAATATGATTTTATTAATATTATTAAACCATCTGTCCCAATGATATACAGTATGTCTTTCCTAAAGTATATAAGGACCGCCTCCACCCTCCCGGAAGACTGATAATATTGGGACAAATAGCATTACCTCCAGTCTATCTGCGTTAATAGATTTTCATCTTCAACCATTGGTGAAACAAACTAAAGCTTATTTAAAAGATACAAAAGATGTATTAAAAAGATTGAAGTAAATTGGGGAGATGGCTATATATTAGTAAGTGCAGATGTATCTACGTTGAACACTGTGATAGAACAAGATTAAGGATTGACAGTAATTTCATATTTTTTAAATACCTCTAATCTGAAAATTTAAAAGAGTTTATTTTAGACTGTATCAAATTTATTTTAAATAACAATTATTTTTAGATAAAAAGGATTAAACGAGCGCTACTGATAAAAATAAATAAAAAATAGAAAAGAAAAAAAGAAAAAAGTACACAAATAGACAAATATCACTAATTTCATATGTAATGTTTAAACTCTTTAGAGAGCATTTGAGGCAGGTCTGGGCAAGCGTGCAATGGTAAGGTAAGTCCAAAGCAATCTAACTGTCCCTACCTGAGTCTTCGGTTTCCTGTGTGGGTAGTAGTCATTATTCTGCCTGTATAGCACAGGGAGCCACACGGTGGGGAAGTGGCAGCTGTGTGCCATGGCACAAGATGATGTCAGTGGGTCAGGGGTGACCATGTTGACTTAAACCGCTGGCATTCCATTTCTCTTTCTCCACTCAGTATGTTGGTCCAACTTGTTTCGTACCAGCCTAGTTACTTTTTCAAAGATATTTTTTACTCCTGGGATACTTCCCTATATAAGGGAAACTTTATTGAAAAAGTGGTAAAAAACCAGAGTGGTCATAAATAAAATGGCTGAAATGAGTGGTAAGCTCATGGCCTAATAAAAGACATATGGATTTGTGGTAAAGAAAAAGGAAAAAAAAGGGAGTTTTTTGAAAAAATAATAAGATAAAGAATATATTTAATAAATGCATATCAGAAGCTAAAAAAGGGAAAGACAAAAAATATTGTTGATTATAAAAATACATTAAGCTCTATATCTACATTGAGTCCTAAAGGTTGTAAAGTTTTTAAGGAATAAATCCATTTAGTTTTGTTCCTTTTTAATGTGTCAACCATATTTCCACCTCTCCAATGGGGCATCATTTTTTGTATGCCAATAAATTTTAAACCTGAAGGATCTTTATTATGATTGTCGAGGAAATGCTGGGACACACTTTGTGTTTTTAATCCTTTCTTTTTGTTGTATGTATGCTCCGCAACTCGAATCTTTATTTTTCTTTCGGTTTGTCCTACATATTGGAGCTTACATGGGCATTCTAACAAGTAGATCATGCCTTCTGTATTGCATGTTAGTTGGTCTCTAATCTGATTCTCTTTGCTACTGTATCTTGGTTGTTGATTTTTGCATCCCTTGCATTCTAGACAAAAATGAAAGCCCCTTGTTTTTTTGGGTCTTTGTTCTTGTTTTTCTACTGTAATATAGCTATTTGATAATTCCTGTTTAAGGTTTTTTGCTCGTCTATATATTATTTTTGGTTTTGGTGGGATTTGTGTTTTGTCTAAAAGTAAAATGTGCCAATGTATATCTAAAATCTGTTCAATGTTTTTGTGATCTGTATTAAATTGTGTGATGAAACTAGTTTGTCTTTTTGTCATTAGATTTTTGTTTGTACTGGATTAGCTCTTTTTGGTCTAAATTCTATTTATATGGTCTAGAAATGAAGAAAGCCTTAAAACGTTTTGCGATAACTTGAATATAAATGATCAGAACATCAATTTTACTTTCTCAATAAGTAGTACAGAGATTGTTTTTTTTTTGGGACCTAAACATATACATTAAAGAGGTATCAATACAAAAACTCATAAAAAAACAACTGACTCAAATAGTTATATTGAGTTCAATAGTCAACATCACCAGAAATGGTTATAGGGTATACCCTATGGACCGTTTGTTAAAATACAAAAAAAAAAAACTTTATAGAAAAAGGTGTTTGCAATGCACAAATAGAAGAGTTGTCATCTCGTTTTAGTCAGAAAGGATAAAGACCACTAGAAATTGAAAATGCTAAGAAAAGAACCAATGAAATAGAAATCCAGACCCTTTTAGAGGATAATCCAGGAAGAAAGACTGGTAGAAATAATAAAAAATTTGAATGGTCCTTTTTCTGTAATTATAATTCTCATTTTAAAGAAATAGAAACAGTTTTTAGAAAAAAATTGATTTTAAAACAGGATCCCATTTTAAAGAAAGAACTACCCGATTCTACCATTTTTATTTATAGAAAAGCACATTCTCTCAAAAATAAACTAGTGAGGAGTAGTTTGGAAGAAGAAAGGAGATTAACTATAAGAAGCCAAGGTTTCCACAGGTGTGGTCTTTGTTTAATGTGCAGATCCACTAAGGGTACTAGCAAAATAAAAGAATTCACAGTAAATGATAACATATCCAATAAAACAATTTTTGACATGTAATTCCAAAAATGTAGGTTATGCACTTCAGTGTAAATGTGGACTGATATATATTGGAAATACGGGAAGGAATCTCAAGCCGTATGCCCAGCTCCCTCCCTACAGCATTGTGGTAGCCAGAGGCTGGAGTTCTCTCCTGGGTACTACTACAGGGGCATTACCTCAGGGGGCATTACTATAACTGCACTGCTGAAGCGGGCATTACTATAGAGGCACTGCTGCAGGGGGCATTACTATGGGGGGTGTCAAATTACTGTCTTGCCCCAGGTGACAAAAATCCTAGTTTCGGCCCTGCTATTGTTTGCTATTCTCTGTGTTCACTTTTCAAGATCTTATAATATGAAAAAAAGCTTTTAACAAAACAAGGAGGATCATTTGGGGCCATATAAAGAGAAGAGTAAAACTTCCATCTTCACTCTGAAGAGTAAGACCTCACTATTTTTACCTGTTACTGAGTGACTGGTATAGGAATCACCTCTGTATATAGAATTCACTATAAGCGCCATTGTGGACACATTTTCTATTGTTTGTTCCTTGTGTGATTCCCAGTACTCTGATCAGGTCCATCTGATGACTATCCTTGCCTGAACCCCTAGTACGGTTCCTAGTCAAGCAGCGCTAATTTCCACAGGCTGCATTGGTTCTGCTGCGGGCAGGTGCTGGCCAGCACCCACCACATTTAAGGACTCTCCATTTTCTCAGCTGCTGCTCAGCAACTCTGGTTTACAGAAGTGCATGGATCTCATATGGGGGCATATACTATGCTTGAAAAGAATGTGTACCAAATTTTAAATCACCTCACTATAAAAGGAAGTCTATGAGCACTGTTCAAGTGCCAAAATATTAGGCTAATTTTCTGTACTCCAGAGTCTGTTCCTGTTTGACCTCCTTATGTGATTCTCAGCATTCTGATCTGGTCCATCTAATAATTCTTCTTGCCTGTTCCTCTAGTACTGTTCCCAGTGAAATCCTGGTTCTGACTTTGGATATTTTTCTGAACTAATTTTGCCTGTCCCCTTGTACCGCCACACCAGCTTGGTTCTGACCAAGTTCTGTCAACTATTAATCAGCATATTCCCAGTGACCAGTTTAACTAACTGTCTTCAGTTCCTACCGTGTCCACCAGCCCCATACATAGAATCCCTGTCAGAGGACCATGACCTGGGTATTGGGTGCAGCAATCCCTAAACCTTTTGTGATGAAAACCACCAATACATTAGACTCTGAACTTCTGCTTAGGGTATCAGCAAATCCTACAAGTACTGTAAACATCTACTTCATCCACCCAAGAATTGTGACAATATACTCTGGCCCAAAACATGGATGCCACTAGTAAGCCTTTTCTAAAGGAAATCCTTGAACATCTGCTTAGAAGAGTAAAGAGATAAGATCATGACCAAGTCCAGATCATGCAGTAATTGTAGACCCTTTTGCAGGAGGTTGATGCTATTTAGCCTACTAAGGCACAGTCAGCACCACTACCGCCAGCTCCAGTTCAAGAACATAACCCCTGAAGTTTTATGGAGAACCCAAAAGTTGTCAGGGCTTTTTGAATCAGTGTTCTATAGAATTTGAAATGCAGGCCACCAAATTTCCTATGACTAGAACAAATGTGGCTTACAGTATATAATCTCCTTGTTAAGGAAAGCCTTACACGAGGGGCAAGAAATGGGATACAGTCAAAATGCCGACTGCCCGGAGGCCATCTATCTAAATTCCGGCATTGAAATACCGACACAGGACTAAAGACAGGCGTTGAAAGTCTGACACCGAAATCTAGATGGACGGCTTCATGAACAAAGGTAAGCAGAGCAGTGTTAGCGCTTAGCTGCAGGGGGAAGGGTAAGGTTTAGGGACCCCTGAGGGGACTTAGGTTTAGGCATCACCCCAGGAGGGTTAGGTTTAGGGTGCAGGGAGGGGATTTAGGTTTAGGTACCCCTAAAGGAGGGATAAGGTTAGTGGGGGGGAGAGTTAGGGTACTTACCAGCCCCAGTTGGGATTTTGAGCGTTCGGACTTGTGGTGTCGGGATTTAGTCAGATGGCTTCCCGGCCATCAGCATTTTATACCCAATGCACAAGAAACGATCCTCTGGTGCACGATAGTGCAAACTTCTTGCACACCTTTAAAAAGGTTTTCGATGAGCCCGGATGAGTAACTTTAGCAGCCTCCACCATTTTGCGCCTGAAACAGGGAACCTGCTCTACATTTCAGGACTCTCACTTCTGAGTTCCATTGAAATAATGTCACCACCTTATGGCAGAGGGTATCTGAATGAGTTAAGAACAAATTGGCACCCAGGGAGTTGCTGTCTTGCTTGGAAGCTTTAATATCCTTCTCTATTAAATTGGATCTTTGCTATAAGGAGAAAGCTCAAGTAAAGGAGCACCCCATCACTACAGTGTACAAATTGGTTCCTCAGTCCCCAGTTCCTCTTATGCTCCCTAAAGACCTCATGCAAGTTGGGAAATCATGGCACTCTACGAGGAGTCATAAAAAAGGTTCAGAAGCAAGCTCTAACTGTATTGTAGGGAACCAGGCCAACTTCTCACCAATTTCCACAAGTATTAGGGAAATGTAATAGCCTTACTGATCAAGGTGTGGTCAGATTAGGCTCAGTTCAATTCACCCTGATGCTTAATCATAATTTTCAAGTGAAATATCCTTATTGATGAAAAAATCTTCTGTCACATATGGCCTTCTTGTACTCCAGTGCAAATGGGAACTTTATCATATCCAAGAAAGGTAAAGAACTAGAAATATCTACCAGGCCTCTTCAGTCTTCTCTTTGTATAGTTGGAAACAAATATACTTGTGCTACTATTTGAAAATCCAATTATTTTTAGTCTTCTCTGTTAAGACTTACACTCTCTTACCCTTGATAGGAGTAAACTGCAAATCCTGTCTTGAGGACCTTGTTTCCATCAGAAGTGCTTGCCAGCAATAGTTCCCCCACATCAGGTTATTCAAAATGCCACAATCACTCAAGTTAACTCCCTGTTTCCTTACCAATTCTTTAGTGGTGTTTTCAGCAATAAAGCCAAGAAACCCTACCTGTCCACAGAGAATGGGATTGCCCCATTGTCACCTCATTGCTTCCTTGGACTCAAGCAGAACCTGAATTTATAAGGGAGAACCTCTAAAATGGTTTGTCCAAGAACCAAAGTCATCTGCAGGAGTTGGGCTCTTATTCATTAAAAAGGATTAGACTCTCCTACCCTGTAATGATTAGGGATTAAATGTCATTACAGTGAAGGATCAGTATCCCTTGCCTTTAATCTCTGAGTTTTTTTATCTCATTAAGGGTGACAGAAGTTTTACTAAATGAGATATACTATGAGGCCTACAATTTGAAAAGAATTAGATCTGGCATGAGTGGAAGACAACATTTATCTCCAGTGATGGACATTACAAATATTTGGTCATGCCATTTGGGTTGAACAACACAGAAGTAGTCTTCCAAAAATATATAAACTGCATATTATGAGATCTTCTGTATAACCTAAACACATCATGGTTATCTGGGCATTATTCTGATCTTCTTTAAAGATTTAACATCCCACCGCAAGCATGTGAGTGAAGTCCTGACCCATCTTTGGCCAACCAGATATATTGTAATTTGTAGAAATGTATTTTAGATCAGGGGAGATCACATTTTTGCGGTACATTCTCTTAGCTTCATAGGGTCCATCCACACACTAGAACCTATCTGCAATTACCAATTGGCCTTGTCCTTTTGGATTGAAAACAATTTAGCAATTCCTGTATTTCTGTAATTTTTACAGGCAGTTTATCAAGAATTACTCATCCATAGTGGCTCCCATCACAGCACTAACAATGAAGTCACAAAATACTAAGGTTTGAAGCTGAGAATGTATTCTCTTATTTAAAACTGCTTTTTACTTCAGTGCCCATTCTGAGGCAACCAGATCCTGACCAGCCTTTCTTCCTCAAAGAGATGCATCTTCAGTTTGGGTTAGAGCTGTGGTTTCTTTTCCAGCAAGTTTTCAGCTGCTGAGAAGAATTATGCTGTGAGGAAAAGGAGTTGTTGCCATTTAAACTTTCCTTGCAGGAATGGTTGTATCTGTTGGAGTGAGCTAAGGGCCTGATTCAGAGCCGGACACTATTTGCACTCACTCGTTCAGAAAAAGGGGCCGGATATTTAAATGGAGCGCTCGCTCTTTGCGGTCTGTTGACACCTCTATGTCTGAACGAGTGAACGAAACATGCGCTCACTATTTTTAAAAAAACGCCCCTTGGCCGCTCGTATCCTACATCATCTCCGCTATTTATTAGATTAATCAAGTACATCAAAAGGCGTATGAACTGCTCGCAGTGCTTGTGGTAGCATTTTCCTACCGCAATCATGCGAGCAGTTCAGGCTAAAAGACAACCAAGTGACGTGGTCGATGACGCTGCTTTGTTAATTATGCACACCCTTAAAATGCCGGTTTTGACCATTTGGCACACCTGCGTTAGGATCTCCACTCCCCATTTTCAAGCACCTTTCCCTGTTACCACCCACAAATGCCTCATTCTGTCACTCAAATTAGCAGGCATTCGCTATTTTGCGTGCACACAATTTCCGACCGCAATGACTGGTTCGCACATGTGTATTACAACCCATACGCATGTGCAGTTGTGCGAACATCGCTCGGAGTGAACAAGCGGCAGCTTACGAGCGGCTCTGAATCAGGCCCTAAATTCCCTTTGACAAATCTGCTGTATCTTCAAATGGCTGTTTGAATTATCAATAGGCCAGGTGGTCATTGTTTTTTGTCCAATTAAATTAGACATCACATACCATCCAGGAAATAAAAAATGTCAAGGCTGTTATATATCCATTGCTCAGTCTTGTCACTGAGAAAGAGGTTGCCTGTAAAAACAAGCCCATCCTGGATTAAATTTGCTTCATCTCAGTAGACAGTAAAGTAAACATTCCACTGGGGAAAATATCTGTTACCTGAACAATGGGGCTGATTCAGTGTTGCATGCAAATGCAATGCTTAATGCAGATTCCCGATTATCAAGAATCTGCACATGCGCAGGACCCATTTTGTGAGTATGCAGAATGGGTCCTGCATAATCGCACACAGCCCCTTTAATGCTTCTGCTTGATTGACAGGTGGAGGCATTAAGAGGCGGGGCAGGGGCAGGGTCAGCCAGCATTCCCAGAAACAGGGGCATATCCACCCCATTTTCCAGGAGTGGAAAGGCCAGGGACTGTGTAGATGGATGCAGTTTCCTGGCCTCACAAGCCAATTAGCCTGAGTAAGCTGAGCTTTACTCAGCTGGCTGGCAGCCTGGTGATGGTGATCCCAACTTCAGTCACAGTACTGGGACGCAAATGCAGCAGGAGGTGTCATACACCTCCTGCTGCATTTGCATATTTGCAAGGATGGAACTGCAAAGCTGTCTGCATGCAGATTTGCAATTCTGTCCACTGCTGAATCACCAGCCAATGTCCAAAGTTACTTCAGTGGGCACTTAATTGTTGCATTACTGGCCATGCAGGGGTGAAAAAGACCCTCAATTTAATTGTAAAAAGTTTGTTGTGGTTGTCTGTACATGGCAGTCTGTCCTACCTGTGCTCAGCACAATACTCCTTCATAAGCTCCTATGGGTTCTTTACATCCTATTCAAGTTTCTGATTATTCATGGACCCATATCACCATGGACTTTATTAAATATCTGGCTTCCTATCAGGGATTCAATACTGTCTGGGTGGTGGTTGACAGGTTCTGCAAGTCTGCCCATGCATTTATTAAGGAATTCTTTAGACATAATTTCTGACCAGGGGATTCAGTTTTGCCTCAAATTCTGGAGAGGTCTTTGCTAGTGTTTTAATGTGAACTTGAGCTTTTCTTCAGCCTACCACCCACAGAGCAAAAGGCAAACGGTGAACCAGGATCTGAAAAAAATGTATAGAGTTTACAACCAGGATGACTGGTTTTTCATCAAGACTCGGGACATTCTCCTTTTTACATCCAGAATGGGTTCCATATAGTCTTACCTGAACTGCCCTCTTGTTAGTCAGTACCTCTTCTGGCAGTCTGTGACACCATTAAAGACTTTGTTAAGATTTGAAATGAGGTAAAAGGAATCTTGACAAAGCTTTGGTAATGGTACAAGTTCTTCTCCGATAAGAAGAGAAGAAATGCTCCCTTGTTGAATCCTAGTGATAAGATTTGGTAGCAAACTAGACATCTATGGATAAAATTACCCAACATAAAGCTTACTCCTAGGGGTAAATTTACTAAGAATCAAGATGGGTAGAGATGACCATCTCGGGTGAATTAAGGGTTGATTTTCATCTCACAATTTTACTAAAGGAAAAATCGGGTGAGATAGAGAGATTTCTCTCTTCTCACTCGTAAAACTCGTGGGAGATAGCTAACTCGAATCAACTCACCATCGAGCAAATCGGAAGTACTTTTCACCTAAAATATACATCTCTCAAATTTACCAAGAATTGGGATGACAAGGTAGGGTGAGATGACTGCAAACTCTCTTCCCAAATCACTTTTCTAACTCACCACCTCCTGAGCTGTGAGTTATCCTGAAACATACACAAATCATTGTGGTTTGTTTATGTTTCTGCCTTTAACTAGTTCAAAACGGGTTAAATTAATTTTAAAAAAATTATGTGATGTCCCCCGCCAAAAGCCTAACCAGCCCCAGACTTGTCAGCCTGTACTGGTACCTTAAATTACAGGGAACAAAATGAGTAGGGTTCCACCATAAGTTAGGTACCAGCACCAGGCTACAGGGCCAGTTCTGGTTTTAAATATAGGGGAAGAAAAATTGCATAGGGGTACATTTAAAACATAAGGGTATATTTAAAACAAGCACCGGATCCAAAACAGCCGAGGTGTAATGCCGCAGCCCAGAGACCATAGTAACGGGTCTCTGGTTCCAAAACATTCTCTCCCAAGCCACCCAGGCCAAACCAGGGATCTTAGGGGAGGTTGGGACCCCCTTAAAAAGGGATCTGCCCTCTCCTGAAACCCCAGGCTTGGTCTGAAGCCAGGGGCTCTTCCCCACACCCCTGGGCTGTGACTTTGGGGGTAATATTGTGTAATATCAAAGAAAACTATTGTATTTTACCGTGGAACTACAGGTGCCAGCATGCATGCCCTTTGGCACTTTTGGAACCACAAGTGCCAGCAGGCAGACGGAACCTGTACCCCCACATTAAAATCAATAGTTAAATAAAGACATAACACACACACACCATAGTTAGTAAAGATTTATTACACATTTACATCAATCACACATATTTACCTTTGACCAAATGTTTCTGTACTCTTCTCCAAGCAGAATCTGTGTGTATGGACCTGCAACAAAGACCCTATACTCACCTGATACTCACGCTGGTCTCCTTAGGATCCCAGAGGGTCTTGGCAAAACAAGAACACACTTGCCCAATACCAGACTATTATTGGTATGTGTCTTGTCGCACACACCAATACTACGCGAATGCCAGCTGCCGTGATGTCACAGGGTTTCCCACTTTCCTCCAGCCAAACAGAGGTCGCTTCACATATAGCAGCCTCTCATTGGCTGGAACCCATGTGTACCCCAGCCAATGAGAGGCTGTTATATGTGAAGCAGTCTCTGATTGGCTGGCGGGACGTGGGAAATCCTGTGATGTCCCAGCAGCTGGCATTCGCATAGTACTGGTATATGTGGCAAGACATATACCAATACTAATCCATTTGGTTTCGGGTAAGCATGTTCTTGTTTTTCCAAGACTCCCCGGGATCCTACGGAGACCAGTGTGAGGATCAGGTGAGTGTAGGATCTCTTTTTCAGATACTCCCATGGGAATATATGGGGACAAGGTGATAGAAGCATCTGATAGAAGGTAAGTTTGTGTTTCGGGTATGTCTAATAAACTTTTATTAAATACGGTGTGTGTTTCATGTCTTTATTTAACTATTTATTTTACAGTGCGGGTATGGGTGTTGGATGCCTACTGGCATTTGTAGTTCCACAAGTGCCAAAGGGCAGGCATGCTTGCACCTGTAGTTCTGCTGTAAAATACAATAGTTTTCTTTGATTTTACACAATAATACCCATGTACCCAAAGCCCAGGGGTTTGGGGAAGAGCCCCGGACTTCAGACCAAGCCTGGGGTTTTGGGAGAGGGGGCCCCTTTGTTAGGGGTCCCCACCTCCCCTGAGATGCGGCTTGGCCTGAGAAGCTTGGGGTGATAATGCTTTGGCCATGGAGACCCGGTCTCTGGGCTGTGGCATTTCACACAGTCGTTTTGGGTCCGGTGCTGGTTTTAAATATAGGGGGACCTCTTTTGTTCCCCATAATTTTAGGAACCAGGACTGGCTGGCAAGTCTGGGGCTGGTTATACTTTTTTTTTGGTGGGGCAAGGTGGGGGTCACGTTTTATTTTATACAATAACCCATTTTTTACAGGTACAACACAAGCAGCTTACATATATCTCACTGATATGTGCTGGCTGCTTGCTAGGGAGAGTTGTGCAGAGAGAAATCAATGCAATCTCGAGTGAAGTAACTCACTAGAGCTTGCTTAAAAATCACTTGAGAAACTCGACCTATATCACCATTGGCAAACTTGTTTATCCTCAAATCGCCTGATTGTAAATTTAAGATATAAAAACTGAGTAAATCACCCGAGTTTTGGTGATTTCCAGCAAGATTAATCTCTTTGAAATCAGGACCATCTCGAATCTTAGTAAATTTACCCCTTAGGGTCATTAGTCCTTTTCAAATTCATTAGTATGGCTGAAACTTTCAGTCACACTCAAAATGCCTAATGTCTTTCATGTCTTTCTCCTTAAACTTCTGGTTCTTAATTAGTTTTCAGTATCCTGATTCCTCCTTCTGCCATCCCCATTGACCATAGGGATTAGTATGAGGAGAGACAGGTCCTGGAACACATATGTATAACTCTGTGCCTCTACTCAGGGTATTAGCAATAGACAAATACTTACAATATTCCATGTAACTCTTCCCTGAATATATTGGTCAATAATAACCCTAAATAATCTTATTAAGGTAAGGAATCAAATCTTCAAAAAAAAGATTAGAAAACTTTAAATAAAAAAATATTTCAGTAGCACCACCAATAGTCATAATAAGATGGTTCCCAGGGGGGAAGGAAAATAGAATGCAAAAGGAACTCCAAAAATACGGAATGGAGCATGAAACTGTGAAAAACACTAAGTTGAGATTTTTTGTAAGATATATAAATTACAAAATACAGTATAGGGAAATTAGAATTCTTGTCAAAACATAAAGCTATATTCAGGAGATTTACAGATAATATTTTGTTGGTATGGGATGGTTACAAAGAGGACTTTGAAGCTGAAATGGAATTTATTAATATAAATGAGTATGAGTATTATATCAAACTTTTATGAAGAGAAATGTTTTGGATATAAGCCAGTTCACTATCGACAATAAGATTGCCAGTTACACATACAGTATTTAAAGTTATTGGGAATTATTTCACATCTGGAAACACAACACTCCATACCACTTTAATACACATTGCTAGACTGGGGTGAAATGTCTCATATTAGATAGATTTGAAAAATAAAAGAACTTTGCTCAGTTTAAATGTCAGAATAAGACATGCACAGTGATGATCTGACCATCGTGACATTGCGGCTTTATCTTTCTCTGGCAGTTTCACCTCTCTGCAGCCATCTGGATTAGACTGTAGGGGCTGAATTTACATTTACCCAGTGAATGCTCCTCTCTGCAGCTGCCAAGTGGGGGGTACTGCCTGGTTGCCCGATCTGTCATGATTTGTTGCCAAGCAGAAACTGGGGGAAGGTGCATGGATGTAAAGGGGCCAGGAGGCCCCTCTGCAATTGGCAGATGCTGGAAGATTATCTTCCAGCAGCTGCCCAGTGGGTGTTTCTGACTGATTGCATTGCTTAACCACTTAATTGACAATTTTTTTTCCAAAAACCGCTCCAAAATTGTCCTATTTTCTGTTATTTGTGAATCAGGTGAGGAACATCCATTTTATCTAATCCAAAATGGTTTCATAAAAAGTTTTTTTTTTTTTAAGATTTGTAAAAACAAATCGATTTTTAAAATAACTGAACATTGGAACCACCATTGGATCATCGGAAACATTGCAACCATCGCAACGTTCAATTAGAGACCAGATACAGGAACCAGGGATGTCAGGGGTGTTAGGGAGGAGGTTAAACTTACTTTTCCCCAGCGGTTGCTCAGTTCTGCAGGTGCTCGGTAGGGGGTCCTGCTTTGCTGAATGATCAGGAGTGATCAGCAGCACAGCAGACAGAGGAGGAGAGGGTACTGGCAGAATTTTCAATCCACACCATTGATCACAAACCTGAAGTCATTACAGGCCCTGGCTAGCATACACTTCTGCATGTCATTAGCCAGGAGCAGCTCTGCAGCATTAATCATGTAACCCACACAGTGATCCCAATAGCTGGCACACTCTGCAGGTACCAGGTCTGGCTCTCCTAACTTGTCTGGTTTCCTCGCTGGGAGCCTGGGAAGATAGGCAGCAGTGGCAGCTAGTAACAGGTGAATACACAGGGGAGGACACACAGCTTCCAGCCTGGCCCAGGGAAGGGAAGTCCTGCCCAATGCCCATAGGTGCAGATTACATGCTTCCCAGCAATGCCCAGGGAACACAGGCAGGGAACCAGGCTCTCACCATCCATCATCAGTGATAATATAGCAGGCGGTCTGTAGTTGTGATGAGACCTCCCAGTCCAGCCCTGATCCCAGAGCCAGCACAGGCAGAGGAATAGTAAAGAAGAAGGCTGATATGCCAAAACACATTGGAGACACATGTTTCACACCACCCATCCTACTCTGGGCGAGCGAGCACCAGCATCCAGACACCAGCACTACCTCCATACACCCCCCTCCTATACACATGTCACTGGCATCCTGGAACTTACATGGAGACCCTCTCCACCCAAAGCACCGTCCAAGTGCCTACCATGCTGTGCATTAGCCCAGGAAGCCATGAGCACCACCATCTTACGGCACCCAGCCCTGGACTGGTCCGCATATGCACTGCAGGCTGCACACCAACATTGAACACATAGAGGGGAAGGTCAACCACCTACCACAGGCCAGCCATCAGCACCATCAGCTGAATGCACCCTTCGGGCCCAGGAAGGTGCAGACTTCCCCCACACTGCGCTTATTCTTCACACAGCCATCATCCTCCTTCCCCACCAAGAAACGGTCCAAACAGCATGAGCCAGGAAGAGCTGTTTTCATACAACAGCAAGTAACCTGCCGGCCACAGCTCCCTCCTCGCAAGCACCTACCGGTAGGTAAGAGTTCTGCTAAACCATAGTGTGGGACGCCGCTTATTTCAGGACTTGATTCGAGACTTTACACAATCTGCTGGCATTACACACACTCAGACTGCTCCTAAGACTGTAGACCATAGGTCCAGCAGGGAATACATGCTGGTCAAGAATAACATAATAAGGAGCCCCCTGAAAGGGTCCACCCATATTCCCATCCAGAGCCAGTCAGTCAATCATTACCACATCATCCTTCGTAACCCACAGTACCCATATAACTAGACACACTGCCCCAGTCCCCTCCAACCAAACACGCACCCATTCCCGACAAAACAGGAGCAGCATTGTGAGTACTTGATTAAACGATTTGGCCCCCATACTGTTGTTTGTCTTTATTCCACACACACAAGGTTCACCATCACTAATACAATATCTCCACCCACACTCATATGAAGAGCGCACCCGACCACCATTATCATACAGGGGAATAATGAGGGTCAGCCCAGGGAGAAAGGCCTAGCAGTAACCAGAGCTTTCCCTGTTATTTATACAGCTATAGTCAGTCTCTGGTCTGAGACTTCTATATTGGGCATTCTTAAGCATAAATACACACCAGGGAAGGGGTTTGTAGTAGCATTAGCAAAAAGGTTGCTGACGCAAGAAAGTCCGTGACCATGTCCAATCAGAATCAGGCCCTATGAGGAGGGATACCATCCCGCTTGAAAGACCCCACCCCTACAACAGACCCTGCCCTATTTCCATAAATTTCCCAGGCTGGTTTTCCATTCCAGTCCACCCCTGGATGCCTGTGTCTGTTATATGACTCTGCTGAAGCTTTAAATTGTTTGATAATTGCTCTGCTTTCAGCTTGCTGTACTGATTTAGTATTTCATTACTAACACCTGAATAAAAATTTGCACTACAAAGTTCACCCTTTTCTGTTTTTTTGTGTGTCTGTGTATACAGCATACAGTATATGTTTGTGTGTGTACAACATATATACATTTTATTTATTTCTGAAAAACTTATAACTTAATTTTATGGTACTGTATGCATCTTGATGCATTGTATTTAGTGCACTAAAAGACAAAGCACTGCTATGTTTCCTGACTCCCTTTACAATCTCCAGGAAGATTCACGAACATCTTAGGCTGTTTAAAATATTTGCATACATTAGAAAATACACTATGTCAGCATTAATTTTGCATTTGTGTCCAGCACTGCTCAACTTGAGAGATGCTAAAATAAATAGCATTTAACAGCTATTCTATTTTCTCAAGAACTACTAAAAATGTCAATACATTTCATATTTTATATGAGGTTTCTCCTCTTTACAAAGATGGATGTGTTTAAGATTGAAGTTTTTAGTGGTTTCTGAAAAGTTTATGGGCTGGAGGTCTGCCACAATTTGATATATACTTTAAGCTTCACCATTATGCAAATAACAATTTGGCACACAGATCTGAGATTTTCCCTGGAGATAATCATATATTTCAACCGTCTACAGCCAAATTATATTTGACATTTAATTTTACCATGACTTTCTATATATTGAAGCTGCCAGATACTTGTATGGTGCTTCTGCTGATTAAATAAGCATCTTCCCTCTCAATTTTGCTAATTTGATCACTTGCATTATACATTTGTTTTCAGTTTGAGCTCAAACACTGTAAACTGGTTCCCTGTTCTATCAGACTTAATTTATGTAAACATGACATAATAAAATAGCTATACAACGACAACAAATAGTTTTTGTAATGTAACATTTATGTGTTCTTCCAAGTTTAATTTGTTCCTAAAAAATAACATTGGCAAGTGTTCATAGGTTACATCTTGTTATACTGAGAAATGGAATTAACATTGAAAACTTACATAAAAGAAAATTATGTTAAAAAAGAGATGATTATGTTGATTTTCAAGGTAATTCTCTTGAAAGCATCTTAAAACTGGACAAATACAATAGGAAAATCCCCCAGCACACTGCTGTGAGCCAGTAAATTAGTTGTTATTCTATTTGTACATAATGGCATTAGAAGGACAAGCACTCACTATCAGCTACTGTTCCCATACGTACATGCCTCCAAAACAATACTGAAGTTGCTCTATGAAGTACATATCGGGTGCTAGAAATGGAGGGATAATCTAGAAAAGGGGATGTCATTCAAATCCTGGCTGCTGGTGCACAGAATGCCAGTGTTGGAATCCCAATACCAGTCAGTATCCCGGCGCCGGCATCCCAATGGTAAGTAGTGGGGTTAAGGTTAGGGACTAGGGGGAGGGTTAGAGTAAGGCACTAGGGAGGGTAAGGTTTAGGCTGCAAGGGCAGGTTAGGTTGAGGCTGTGAAGGAGGAGGGTTAGATTTAGTGGTAGGAGTATGATTAGGATACTTACCTGTCAGGATGATGTCATCAGGATTCTGACTGCCAGGATCCAGAGCGCAGGAATCCCATACCTAATCCCTAGAAAAGTGACTCACACAGGAATGTGCCCAGAACACCACTATCAGCCAGTAAATAAAAGCTGTTATTCTATTTATACATATACTTTAGGTGTCTCTTTTACTTATATTAGCAAATATATAAACAATTTGTCATATCAATTTGTCATTGTTTAGCTCACACTATTGAAAATAGTGTGGGCTAAACAATGAGTGCAAACCAGCAATAGAAGGACCAGCCCTTTCTATCAGATACTGATCTCATATATACATCACACACAACAATACAGAAATGGAAAATGTTGAATCAATTTATAATGTCACCGAAGGTGCTAGAAAGGGAGAAGTTGTCAAAAAATATAGGGGTCTATTTATCAAGCAGTGAAAAGTATGGAAAAGTGAACCAGTGGAGAAGTTACCCATAGCAACCAATCAGCTTTCAAGTAGCATTTATCAAGTACAGTCTATAAAATAATAGGTAGGAGCTGATTGGTTGCTATGGGCAACTTCTCCACTGGTTCACTTCTCCACACTTTTCACTGCTTGATAAATAGACCCCATAGTGTTTGTATTGATTTTATTACACTAATAAAATATAATGTTTTGTACTGTAGCTAAAATTAGATTAAGCAGACAATGAAAACAAAGAAGAAAACCTTCACATTAATTAATTTGCTATGTCCAAAACCCTTGTCTCAAAAAATAATAATATAATAAAAATATAAAAATAATAATAATAATAATAATAATAATAATAATAATAAAGTGTGCAATGTATTTGCACTGTGAGTTGGAGATAGATAGGGACACTTCTGCCACTCAGATAACCCATCCTAAACTTTTGATATTACTCAGTACAATGTGCTTCTGTGGCTCAGTGTAGTCCAGATTCCTAACAATCAGAGGGAAGGGTCATGTGTATGGTGGGTAGAGTAGAAAATTATTTAGGATAATATAAAATGGCAGCAAACAGTCTATTCCCTGGTGGATGGGACATGGTAGGACTGTGGAGTGCCTAGTGCTGAAGAATATTCCCTTCTCCTTCAAGCAATACTGCTCAGTCTACTACTTGATTGCAGCACTGACAAGGTGCTTTTTTAGGCACAACTGTATGATTTTTATATTTGATTCATGGTTTCATCTGGCTCCAGCACAGGCAACCGAAACATCTTATTTACAACTATTAATAGAATATCCAGCTGCTTAAGCCTGTTTACTTGCACATATTAACAATCATAGCCACAATAGCCAGCTACTTTGGCATTTTAACTTGCACAACTTATTTAAAACTAAAGTCAGAATATATACCTATGCCAGCCATGTTACCAGCACAGTTTATTGAAAGCCATTACCAGAACTCTTCAGCTACTCTGATTTTGTGATCAAATTAAAAAAAGCTGGCTCCTGGATATCTGTTAGATATGGTGCTGGTTCACTATGACATTTTTTTTAAACATGTATTGATTTGATATTTAATATTCCACGTATGAGTTAGGTCAGAGTTTGAGTGATCCACTCAAGGTTTTGGGATTAGCTTGTGATTAAATAGTGGGTGGGTTTTGGGGGTATATAAGGTCTGTCATTTGTGTACATAAATGTGCCTTAAAATGGTCCCTTAGAGGACCAAAGTGTTGAACCTGTACATATCCTCATGCTGATCTAATTTTTGCATTCTATCTATCTATCTATCAAAAATAATTCTCCACATTTATCAAATAAACAACACTCTTGGACCTGTATTACAGCAATAAAGCTGCCTTGCACTAGTCAGTATGTGGAAATAATTTATTGTTTCACAAATTGCATGATGGTGTTATTAACTCATTTATCAAGCATAAACTTTACAGTATAGTTGAATAATGCACACACGGGAACAGGCATATAATAAAATGAACTGTGATTTAACATTTATGAACAATGAATTATTCTAAACATTATTAAAATGCTATATATTTTAAATGGTGACAAATAAAGTATGACACCTACAACTATTTCACATACATACTGTATATACGTATTGTAAAGGTATTAGTAATGATAATACCATCCCAATAGAACTTGACCATATTTTATTTTGTTATAATTTTACAGTGGGGGTACCTTATTCAATACATTGCAAAGATTTTTATGCCAATTTGATTCATTGGAATGTCTTGTTTTCCCAGACATATGTATATTGACAATAATAATAAACATAAACATGCCAAACTTTGCTAATGTTGATAGTGACTTATTTTATTAATCTAATAATTTTACTAAATTATTTTATTGAGTGAAGAAAGTACAATTTGTGGCAAAATAAATTATATGAAAGTACATAGTAAGCATGTACAAAAATACAAATCACTAAGTATATGTGTTTTTGATCATGTATAGCATCAACATCATCATTTTAAAGTCATGGAATAAACATTATACAAATCAACTTTTATCTTTTTTCAATGTATTTTAAATATACACTTGGAATTATTATTTGAAAGACAAGGTCCTATTTCAAACATAACTTAATATTGTACAGAAAAATATTAATATGTAATTAAATGAATTAAAAAATGCATGTATGTTCTTTCAGAAACTTGTTAGGAATTTCAATCCAACAGTGCAAACAACATCTTGAGAGAAACAAACAGTAATTATATTTGTTTTTTTTCTATTCTGATATTACTCTGGAACATGTTTCTCAAATGAATAATTACCTGCAAAATAATTAAATGTTGCTGATATGGCCTAGTCATCTCCTTGTACACAGTAATAGTAATCCTGTTTTCCCTGAAATTTATCTCCGTCATGTTGGATAAGCTTACTGTCTATCACTAAGCTGGCATCGATCCTCACTTAATTATAAAAGAACATAGTTCCATATTTAAGACAAATAAGGTTTAATTTTAATCATGGCTGTTCATAAGTCCATGTTCTATTAGAGATTAAAAGAACCAATTATCAAAAAAAATTAAAGCTTTAATGGAAGATTTTAGTTTGTAAAAATGTTCTGTTATTTACTTTAGCAGTAAAGGTGAAGCTGAAGCTCCTGGCAGATTAGAGAAATAATGAATTTAATATACATATAAGGGAACTTCTGTTTCATCATAGAAATCCTTTCATTTTTAGTTTGTTTCTATTTCATAATTACTTACTCAGAGTCATGCTTTCTGCATTGAGAATAGCATCAAGCTAAAAAGTAATGTTCTAAAATACCAATATAGTGCTGACATTTACTGAGTTGCCTTCTATACAGGAAATACAGACAATGTTCATAATCTGGTCAAACAAAATATACTTCACACCATTTTTTTTAAGGTGAGAGTAAATATACATGGGAGTGTCATGGGTATTACACTGTTTTACAATCACCTTTCTGTTAGATATCCTGTCATCAAAGGTGTAAGGTAATTATTTTATGCAAAGAATCCTAGCAGTCACAGAGGAATTCACAGATTCCCCTCTCTCTCTCTTTCACTCTCTCCGCAGTCCATTAATTGACTCCCAATGATGCAAGGAATATGATGACAGTTTAGATATAGGATATAGGGGTAAATGTAATAGCCTGTGGCTTCGGCGATTTCTGTGAGAGACTGCCTGATGTTTTAAAGTAGAAGTCATTTAAAAGGCAAAACCATGTTGATTTTGCCTTTTACTGTAAACGTCTGCTACTTTAAAACATTGCACAGTGTCGCACGGAACTGGCCAATGCTTGAAGTCTGCTGACTATTACATATACCACATAGTCTCTTTTCAGGGTGAGGCCCAATCAGGGACTACCTGCTCTGCCTATTCACATTATGTCTGGAATAGCACCTAGTAGTTTTAGTTGCACAGCATAAAGTAGATATGATTAATTATAACAAGCTTGACACATGTAACCCCAGCACGATTTGCAAGTAATTGTGAACTTCAAGCATCCATTAACAAAGCTAGGATACTTTCTGATTTATGCCTTGAATATATTAAAGGAAGCTTTATTGACCCGAGACATCTGTATCAGTCATCTTATTCAGCTAGTTGAAAAGTTGACTATGCTTATATTAATTGACATTAACAATTGAAACAACATATTAAAAAGATCATGGGAATTGTACTACACCCTAAAAATAAAATGTACTTTACTAACATTGATATCTAACTGGGAGGACTTAACTTCTGTGTAATGCTGATATTGCCATTTTAATATTAATCTGTTTTCCTCCATATTTGTTTTTGCCACTAGATCCTAGTGCTTACCAGTGGTGTGGTGTGGTGTGAGTTTGTTTGATCATCAGAGGAGGCTGGAAAATAATGGTATGTGGTTTTAGGGGATGGTGATTTTACTTTAGTTTGTGATGGGTGAGAGGAGATTGTAATGTAAGGTGGATCGATACAGAACATAAGGGTAGAGGAGCAATAAAATAAAGGAATGTAATCAGAACCTGTGATATGTGATGAGGATCAGAGCGCCATTACTCAGCCTTCTTCATGATCACCCACACTCACCCTACACCACTAGTGAGTGCTAAGATCCCCCTATTTATACCCAATAATCTATAAAGGTCGGGTACCACTACACTTCTTAACTGCTCCCACCTTAGTACCCTCATCCAACTCCCACAACACACATCATCAAACTGAGAAGCACATTCTACACAAGCTTCACGTTTGCACTAGTCCATAGATATGATCTTTAGTTCTGCTTGTGCTCCGCCATTCCACATAACACCAATTTAAAATCCATATTGATTTTTATAAACTCTTTGTTTTTTGCAATATTTAAGTCTTCATTAACTTTTAATTAGTGGCCTTCCTTTTCCAATTCCTACAAAATGTTGCAGTAGTATTATGAAATGCAAAATTATGCTATAAATACCTTTCGGGGTATAGCTTATATTGTTTTTTGCATTGAGACAATATTTAATATTAAAATGAATAACAATTTTCACTATGGTGTGATCATTATTATTATTGCCACTTACTAAAAGAAAAATCACACTACAATAAAGCTAAACACAACAAAGTTATGCTTGTTTTTTTGTAATATTAGCGGGTAAGGAGCAGTCTGTCTCATACAGGTCATTTTGGAGAATTCAAAATGATGTAAGAGCTGTCTGTTTAATCTAAAATACATCTAATATTTGAGTAGTAACCAGAGAATGTTTTATGTTCAAGCTAAACTTGAGTTGTCCTTCTCCTTAAGAAAAACAAAAAAGAAGGATGCCAATTACAATGTGAGAAAAAAAAAAAGAAAAAACACGTTTTCTGCTATGGCTTTTAAAAGAGTAAATAGATCTTCATGTGGTGAGCAACATAATTCCTGTGGAATACTCAGCAAGGTTTCCTACCAACCAAAATGTTTTGACAGTACTGTATATTTTCATGCCTCCTAACACCCTGAAGTTAGCACTCACATTGTAAAGGTTCAGAGAACATGTATATTATTTTTAACAAAATTATTCACACCAAACTTTATTAAAGTAAAAATGTGTTATGAGATGTGAAATTATAGATACTGTAGATAGAGTTATGGACTGTTCTGGACAGTTTCATCATTCATGACTTGGGAGATCTTATACTGTATGTACATTTATATTTTATTCAAGTTTGAGTTTTATCTTTTTAATCCCGTTATTTTTATATAAAGCCTAAAATACTACACTATGGTATTTTCGGATGTTTTTCAATCTGGGGTTTGATTTCAGATATATCTAATTCATACAAGGTCCATTTATCATCTGGCTCATCTGCTGCATGACAGTGAAGGAGAACATTTAAAGTATCAAAGACAACAGATATGTTTTATTTACTTTTTTCAAAGTATGCACAATGCTTTCCTTTGCACATAGTGGAGTAATTACAGCCATTTAAACTAAGAGCGCCTTCCTGTTTCATATTTTCATATATCTGACCAGATATGTTATACCATTGCTGTTATACTGTGATGCTATACATTTAGAGTAAGGTCTGTGAAGACTGAAATGTTAGATGTCTGGCATGAATCTCTACTAATAAACTTTTTAGCTTTCTGCTAAGCACACTTTTTGGCTAAAGTCTGGCGAGTGCACTCTTCTTCCTACTTTTGGATTACCAATACATATAATATTTATTTATTTAATGTTTTTTTTTTAATGAAGAAATCATGCCATAATTTATTATTTTTATATAAATGTTCTGTTCATCAAACTTCGCATTCATCAAAGTGACCTTTTTCTGCAGCAATCATAGCTTTTCTAACATTTGGCATTTTAAAGTTTAGGGCATTTTTTCATTACCTTACTGTCAGGCTAATCCCGTATTAGCTCAGTAGGGTTGATAATTGATAATTGTGCCGACTACTCTATATAAGACAGTAATTTGACTCCGTTTCTTTACCAAATAGTTTTTGCATAGTATATAAGTACAGTATACTTAGCATCATTAACCTGCTGTATACTGATATTTGCACCAATCAAGAGCTGACCACAGGTGATGGTATACATTCTAGAAAAAGAAACATAAGAAATTCACATAGGTGCTCAATATCCAATATAAAAATATATTCCTTAGAGGCTGACAAGGCAAGTCCCCAATGTTGATCCTTAAACCACTTAGGGTATTAAAACATGACTGATGTAAAAACTGTTTCATATGGATATGTACCTTGCATGTTTTGTTTTTTGGTTTTGGATCTGTATTTTTTCTAAAAAAAAAAATCATAAAAACAGTTAAAATCACATAATTTGGGCCTTTTCTGTTCCTACATTATTATTAACCTCAATAACATTTATTTTCAGTAATTTCCAATCAATTTTGACCACTTCACAATATTGATTTTTTTTTCATCTAGTTTAGGGCCAAAAGGTTGCATCAAGCTAGCTGGCTGACTAAGCTAAGTGACATCAGTGGGCAGCACTAACATGTTGCAGTTCAGCTTCTAACATGGATACAGTGTGTTATACATTATGGGTTGGATACACCAATAGGGCACTTACTGTGTCCTCAGTGTGGGAGTGTTGGCAGTGTGGGGTCACTGATGGTGTCCTCAGTATGTGTGGCAGTAGTTCAGGGGTGCTGGCTTCAGTGCAGGGTGTTGGCAAAGCAGGGGTGCCAGTGGTTTCCTCAGTGCATGTGTGCTGACAGTGTCAGCAATGCAGGGGTGCTGGTGGTGTCCTCAGTGTGGGAGTTCTGCTAGTGTCGGCAGTGTGGGGTTGCTGACAGTGTCCTCAGTATGTGTGGAGTGCAGGGGGTGCTGGCAGTGTCCTCAGTGCAGGGTGTAGGCAAAGTGGGGGTGCCAGCGGCAGTGTTGGCAGTGTGGGGACAATGATGGTGTCTTCAGTACGTGGGGCAGCAGTAGGAGGGTGCTGTCACTGTCCTCAGAGCAGGGTGCTGGCAGTGTTGGCAGAGTGGGGGTGCCAATGGAATCTTCAATGTGGGGGTCCTGATGGTGTTGGCCGTGCACAGGTGCTGGTGGTGTCCTCAATGCAGGGTGCCAGCGGGGATGTCGGCAGCAGGGGATGCTGCAAGTGGGGTTCAGCAGCAGGGGGTGCCAGTGGAGTTGGCAGCGGGGGTGCCGGTGATGTTAGGCAAGGGGGATGGGCAACATCTTCCTGCTTCTGGTGCCAATATTCAATGGGCTTAATGCTGATTGACTGAGTGGCGTGACAAATGGTTCTCTTAACCAATAAGTGTTAAGCCCGCTTAATGCAATAACTCGCAATCCAAAATTGGGATCATGAGGTTTTGCTTCGAAGAGGGATCTGGGGCAGTCAGGTAGATCCAAGCTGTGTTTCGGATCATCCCGGATCCCCAAAATTTTGGTGGGTCCGGTACCCGGACAACGGGACCCGCTCATCCTTATTTGTTAATAAGTCGACATTTCATCAGTGTTGATAGGCGCAATGTCTATATGCTGAATATATTGACATTATGAGCATGTTGACAGTCTCATGCTGAAAAAAGGTAGAGGGTTGCTGCAAAAACTTCTCTAAAATATAATGTTGGATGCAGCTGGCACTTGGGTCGGATCCCCTGTTCATATTGAATTTTCTGTATGTTATTGGGGACATTCTCCACCCTGAACTAGTGGAAAGGATCAATGTTCACAATTAGGATGACTCCCACCCACACAGCAGCATCATTGTAAGTAATTAAAATGAAAAAAAATATCTATATCTATTTATCTATAGTCCAATATACTGCA
Organism: Taudactylus pleione; assembly: GCA_031769625.1. Taxonomy (NCBI): domain Eukaryota; kingdom Metazoa; phylum Chordata; class Amphibia; order Anura; family Myobatrachidae; genus Taudactylus; species Taudactylus pleione. Next base: position 29,859 of record JAUIMM010000390.1, read on the forward strand.
CTCACACCTTAAAAAGTTATATGTTCAGGGTGCTCTCCAAACCCTTGGGTTCCAAAATATAAGAAATATCTGTGAATTTCTCAGATGAAGGCACTCACTTAAAAATTATTGATTTTATTGAGACATTTTTCTTCAAAAAACTTTTAGATGTTAAAGTCAGACACCATATTTGGTTGTGTCGACGTTTCGGTCCAATTTATGACCTTTCAAGACTAGTGTCTTTCAAATCACAAGTTTAAAGATCTACAAATGAATAAACAAAAAAACATAATAAGTGAAATGGTGACAATGTCTATCTGGCCCCATCCTACAAGATAATGAGCAAATCATTACATACGTCAAAATCATATGTATGTTCAACATACTGTATCAGAAACGCTGCCTGGCACAATGAGGATATGGACGTGTTAACATCACCTATAAAGAACAAATGAAGATATATGCAAATATAAATGTACATGTATATACCCATATATGTGAACACATGCATACATGGTCATGCAAGCACCTGATGTGAATCTGAAAATACATGAACCTATATATCTACCAAACAGGTGTTCATATATTCAAACACATATGTGTGCCAAACAAATAAACACCATCTTATATGACAAAGCACCCAGAGTGCATAACTATCTAAAGCAATTCCAAACAATATATAAATAGAAAGCACACAAGTATACACTTATACCAATATCATCAAACTAGTATATATCATAGAGCAACATCTTATATAAACTGAGGGTACAATGTCAGTCCTAATGATAATATAAACATTTTACAATATACTGTGGCTCATATGCTTGAACCCAGGCTGCTTAAAACCAAAGCATGTAAACTAAAGTGTATATACTAGCAATATATCATTTAAACAGACTCAATATTGAGCACAACAATACTGGTATTAGTAACTGAATGGAATGCAGGACACACATTACCTTATCCTTCATAGTGGCAGCATCAACAGCAACCTGCACAGCACACACATGGAGCTCAGAGCTCCAGAAGCAGCAGAGGTCAGAGTCACTGACCATGCTTATTTAAACAAGCCCAGCCACACATCCCCATGTGATATCAATTAACTCAACGATGGGCACCTGAATATGATGCAATGAACCATAAATCAACTGAAAGCAGACACTCCAACATCCGGCGGCCATATTTGAAGCCAAAAACCGGAAAGTAAGGGCAAAAATGCCCATACATCAACAAATCAAAAAACAAACACCAAAATGCGATGCAATCATATCAATAAACTACTCTATAGTGTAATAAATGAAACTAGGATCATCAAAATGCTAAAATAGATCAAATAATGGATGGAACCAGACAAAAAGTGATCACATGACAGGATCATAATATGGGGTATATAAAAAAAAAATATACAATATATTAAACAATATTTTTGGTTTATTAATAAAATAAACCAAAAATATGAAATCACATATATGAGATTATATGATGAAGAACTATCCTCAAGCTGAATTGACTTCAGTCGGTAACCTTTACTGACACCCACAGCGTCATTCAATATTGTGTTTTGTGTGACAGTTCTTAAGTGATCTAAAATAATTAATACTCAAAATGGCTCAAGGTGGTATTGCTTTTTTTGATGAAGAATTGTTATCTCAAGCAGAAACAGGAGCTATATCTTTTACAGATGAGGAGATTGACAAAGTTCTTTTTGATAAATTGGACTTCGAATCCTTGCCAGCAGAGTCCTCGGCTGATTTATTTTATCGACTATTGAAGTTACAAAGAAGGGAGGTCGACCTTCAATTACATGGTCAATTTTTGTCTGAGTTTCATAGACGTAAACATATTCCCAGGGGATTCCGCATTCATAATATTCCCACATTGGGTAGAACCAATCCTGTATTCTGTTCACGCTGGTGTGCAATACTTAATAAGTGTTCATTAGATCTTATTATATTGGTTATTGAAGAGGTAAATGGAGAACTACAGAAAGTTAAGAGTGAGATCGAACAAGCCAACATTACTATTATACCCACCCTGAAGGATGATAAAAATACAAACTGGTTAGATAGATTAAAAAATCAGATAGAAACATATAGAAGAGATCTGACGTCCTTTAAACGTAAAAAATTAGTTACAGTTGCCTCCGATTATCAAAACCATCATGTATACAGGTGGCTCTTAGGAGATAATAACCAATCACGAGGTGGTCAACCACGTAAATATCAACGTAGAAGGCAGACACCTCTGTATCCACATGAATCCGGTTCATCATACTCTACTTCGGATACTGACTTTACTGATGGCCAATATCCATCTACTAGGAATATCGATTTTTTAGAACAAGGTGTTGGACAAGAACCGAGTATCAAGGAACAAAGAGACCTAAGATTAAGAGACCCCACCCAAGGAGGGGTGGATACAAGGAGGCGCGCCCGCAGGAAACGGATGTGAGTGTGGTCTTTAATTTATCCAAAATCCCTTTAGATAAAGCAGAAATGAATTTATTATCTAGAGGGCTTTCTTTTGTACCCACCTTTCAACATGGCAGCTTCAATCATACTGTTGACTTACATAAGTTTGGAAGGAACCTCAGATTGAAGGAATATTTTGATGACACTGTGACTTTATCTAAAAAGACTTCATTCAAAAGAAAATCTGTTTTTGACCCTCAGTCCCAAAATGCGAGTCTTAAGACTTATCTTAGGTTGGTACAGAATCATATTGTGGTTGATCCATCTTCAAAATTATATAGAAACTTACCTAAGGAAGAGCTATCAGCGTTAAAGTGACTAAAAGGGAATCCTAACATCGTTATTAGATCGGCTGACAAAGGAGGTGCTATAGTGGTACAGGATTGGGTAGACTACGACACAGAAATATGTAGACAGTTATCAGACAGTGATGTCTACCTTAGATTAGACATGAACCCCATTGCTGACATTAAGCATAAAATAGATGCGTTTTTGAGTGAAGCTCTTACACACCGTTGGATTAATGAGGATGAATGGGGGTTTCTCACGGTTGATATGCCAAAATGTCCTATTTTGTATACGCTCCCGAAGATTCATAAATCTCTATCATGTCCTCCAGGAAGACCAATAGTGTCTGCTATTGGTTCTGTATTACAACCATTAGCGGTATTTGTTGATAGTAAACTTCAATCATTGGTTCTGCATAGTACAAGCTACATACGTGATACAAGCGACTTTTTGCAGAAAATTAGTTCAGTGTATAATATCACTGATGACATTCTTCTTGCTACCATGGACGTAAGTTCCTTATATATGGTTATTCCACACCAAGATGGTCTGAATATCATGAGAGATGCCCTTGCTAATAGTCCTGCTATTGATACCCCCACTGAATTTATTGTGGAACTTGCTGCTTTTGTATTGAAATATAATCACTTTAAATACAAAGATACATATTATATGCAACTAGCCGGAACAGCGATGGGCTCTAATTTGGCGCCCGCTTATGCAAATTTGTATATGACACATTATGAGGAGCGGAACATTTATCCTAAGTTTGGAAACAGAATTACTTTTTATTGTCGTTTCATCGATGACATCTTCCTTTTATGGCGTGGGTCTAAGGTGTCATTTATGGAAATGGTTACAAGTTTAAATGCACTTGCCACCCCGATCCGTTTTACATGTCAAGTGGATGCCCAATCAATTAATTTCCTTGATGTAATGATTTCGATTAATAATGGATGTTTGTCCACGTCATTATACAGAAAACCGACGGATCGGAACCTTACGTTGCTTCCATCAAGCCAACATCCTCCTGCCCTGAAAGAAAATCTACCTATTTCTCAATTTCTCAGGGTGATGAGAATTAACTCTAGTTCAAATGAGAGAGAACTACAGCTAGTTGAGATGGCTTCCAAATTCAAGGATCGAGGATACACACATGGAACTTTATCCAGATGTTTAACAAAAGCTCGTAATATTTTTTCAAGAGAGAACACTGAGACCTCACCTGAAATTAAGAAACCACATAGGATGATCTATACCACCAAGTTTGATAGTAGTTCATATAAAATCAATAGATCCTTGAATAAATTCTGGCCTATCCTGACTTCAGACCCACTTTTACCGTTCAAGAAAATGGGTCCCCCGATGATGGCCTATAAAAGAGGCCCCAATTTGAAACAATTATTAATGAGACCAATACTATTTCCCACGGATAAATGTACGAAGATAGAACTGATGACAAAAAAACCCGGTTCCTACTCCTGTGGCAATTGTGTGACATGTAGTTCTATGATCACAGGTCCAACTTTTCCGCATCCTCATACTGGCCGTAAAATCAAAATTAATTATCGGTTGCATTGTAATTTAGATCATCTTATATATATCTTGATATGTCCCTGTGGGCTTTATTATGTCGGTCTGACCACAAGAAGGTTCCGTGATCGTATGGCCAACCATCGTTCTTCAATTAGGGCTGCTCTTCAAACTAAGTCCACAGACAAACCAGTAGCCAGACATTTTATGGAGAAGAAGCATCCATTGGCAAGTTTAAAGTGCAAACTTATAGACTGGATTCCCCCACCACAGTTGGGTGGTGATAGACTGTCATCATTGAAGAAAAAGGAGTGTTTCTGGATATATGCGTTGGACACTGTGGCTCCACGTGGCCTTAATGAGCATAATCCTCTTGGTGTTTTTATTTAAACCTTTTTGATGGTGGTGGTATATTTGTTTTTGAATCTGGTGACTTTTTATTTTTTTAGGGGTCTATGTGTATGTGTATGTATATGTATATATATGTGTGTGTGTGTATTTTATATAGCTCACTATAATTTATAGATTATTTTTTCCAATTTTTATTATTATGCACGATTTGTGTATGTATATGTATGTGTATGTGTATGTATATGTATATATATATATATATATATATGTATATATGTGTATATATGTGTGTATGTATATATATGTATATATATATAAAATCTAATAATACATTCTATCTTTGGTGTTTCATTCTTATTTTTCTATACCAGTCACACTTTGGTTTTTTTTGGTATCCTATTGCTTTTCTCTTCTGTTTATTCAGCTTGAGGATAGTTCTTCATCATATAATCTCATATATGTGATTTAATATTTTTGGTTTATTTTATTATCATTTGAACACTTATTGTGTAATATATTGTATATTTCTTTGATTATATATCCCATATTATGATCCTGTCATGTGATCACTTTTTGTCTGGTTCCATCCTTTATTTGATCTATTTTAGCATTTTGATGATCCTAGTTTCATTTATTACACTATAGAGTAGTTTATTGATATGATTGCATCACATTTTGGTGTTTGTTTTTTGATTTGTTGATGTATGGGCATTTTTGCCCTTACTTTCCGGTTTTTGGCTTCAAATATGGCCGCCGGATGTTGGAGTGTCTGCTTTCAGTTGATTTATGGTTCATTGCATCATATTCAGGTGCCCATCATTGAGTTAATTGATATCACATGGGGATGTGTGGCTGGGCTTGTTTAAATAAGCATGGTCAGTGACTCTGACCTCTGCTGCTTCTGGAGCTCTGAGCTCCATGTGTGTGCTGTGCAGGTTGCTGTTGATGCTGCCACTATGAAGGATAAGGTAATGTGTGTCCTGCATTCCATTCAGTTACTAATACCAGTATTGTTGTGCTCAATATTGAGTCTGTTTAAATGATATATTGCTAGTATATACACTTTAGTTTACATGCTTTGGTTTTAAGCAGCCTGGGTTCAAGCATATGAGCCACAGTATATTGTAAAATGTTTATATTATCATTAGGACTGACATTGTACCCTCAGTTTATATAAGATGTTGCTCTATGATATATACTAGTTTGATGATATTGGTATAAGTGTATACTTATGTGCTTTCTATTTATATACTGTCTGATATTGTTTGGAATTGCTTTAGATAGTTATGCACTCTGGGTGCTTTGTCATATAAGATGGTGTTTATTTGTTTGGCACACATGTGTTTGAATATATGAACACCTGTTTGGTAGATATATAGGTTCATGTATTTTCAGATTCACATCAGGTGCTTGCATGACCATGTATGCATGTGTTCACATATATGGGTATATACATGTACATTTATATTTGCATATATCTTCATTTGTTCTTTATAGGTGATGTTAACACGTCCATATCCTCATTGTGCCAGGCAGCGTTTCTGATACAGTATGTTGAACATACATATGATTTTGACGTATGTAATGATTATTTGCTCATTATCTTGTAGGATGGGGCCAGATAGACATTGTCACCATTTCACTTATTATGTTTTTTTGTTTATTCATTTGTAGATCTTTAAACTTGTGATTTGAAAGACACTAGTCTTGAAAGGTCATAAATTGGACCGAAACGTCGACACAACCAAATATGGTGTCTGACTTTAACGTCTAAAGGTTTTTTGAAGAAAAATGTCTCAATAAAATCAATAATTTTTAAGTGAGTGCCTTCATCTGAGAAATTCATAGATATTTTATATATATATATATATATATATATATATATATATATATATATATATATATATGAAGGTCCGGCACTCCAAGTCACAGCATAGCCCTGCCCAGTGCCCTCACAGCAAGAAGCAGCTTAAATGGGGATAAGGTACGACACTCGGCACAATAAACAGGTATAGAAATAGATATGTAGGTCAATGTTTCAGTGTTAGATACACTATCGTCAGGATAAAGATAACAATATACAGCTTACCTTAAATTGCTTCACCCAAGTGCACACGCAGTGACATGACCAGGACCATGCACCCATCCGGAGGTAGCTTGATTATGTCATCACATATGGCCCACATCTGCTGATGACAACACATGTACCATCACCATGACAACCAGACTAAACATTATGAGAAAAAAATACAGATTATATTAAATCGCAGATTTAAGGATTCCTTAAGACCCCTAGGAAACATTACATCCAGGCAATGTATACACTGTGCCTCACAACATAACAATAGTCGATCCCTGTCACCCCCCTTAATTGATGGAGGGATATGGTCAATCATGCGGTACTTTAGGCATGCTAAATTGTGTTTTGCCTCAACAAAGTGGCGAGCCACCGGCAGGTCACTAGAGCCACTGGCAAGAACAGCTCTAATAGTGGAGCGATGGGTAGCCATACGCTCCTTAAACTTACATTGTGTTTTCGCCCATGTATGGGAGGCCGCAGGGACAAATTATCTGGTAGACTACATGAGAGCTATTACAAGTGAGTCTATGTCAAATCTGGTATTTTTGACCCGAATGAGGGTAAAAGAATGAATTACCTTGAATCAAATACCTACATGTCACACAATTACATCTAAAACAGCCTAGTTTTTTATTGGACAAAAAATGTATGGGGGTGACCTTACTTTTTTTTGGTAATATCTGATTTAATGAGTAAATCCCGTAAATTCCTGCCCAAGGAATAACAGGACATAAGTCTAGTATCAGTAAGTTTTAAGGTGGTATCAGATGTTATAATCGGCCAGTGATGTTTGGCTGCCTGATTAATTTTAGGTGATAGAACATTAAACCTATTCACCCAGGGTAAAAAAGCATTTGTAGAACTCTTGTTTTTCTTAACAAGCAATAGATCACGATCTATTTGCAAGACTTTACTCTGGGTATTATTCAAAGTCTCCCTGGAATATCCACGAGAGACAAATTTTTCAATAAGATTATCAATCTGCGATATAGCTGTCTGGACAACACTATTGATATGTTTAATCCTAATCATCTGGAAGAATGGAAGACCATGCTTTAAAGCCTGTGGATGACAACTCTTGGCTTGCAAAAGTGTGTTCTGATCAGTTTCCTTACAAAATGAACTCTAACAATTGAAGACAGAAATCTATAAATGCTGAATCATATAAAGTACATTCTGTTAATAATATCTTAACAGCCCTCAAGCCATCACCATGTAGAATGATTGTGTATATACTTGACACATCAGCACAAATCATCCAAGTGTCCATAGGGATGGCATGTAGATTATTAAATTGATTCAGAAAATTGGTAGCATCCAGTAAACATTTAGAGTGCTTCTGAAATAAGGGCTGAAGTATAGAGTCCAGAAAGATGGAAGCAGGTTGTGTCAATGCAACCCTCACAGCTATTATCAGATGTCCCGGAGGGGGATATAACCCCTTGAGAACTATAGGATGTTCTGGTAAGAGAGCATTAAATAGATCCTTATTAATAATCATCCTATCCAGTGCTGCTGATAATAAGGATAAAAGTTCCTTCTTAAACATGCTGGTTGGATCTCCCTGCAAGATTTGATATACTGTGGAGTCATTGAGTGGTCGCAGTGCTTCCATCCGATAGTCACTGAACTCCTGGAGCACGATAGTGCCCCCTTATCGGCAGGGCAAGTAATTAAGTTAGAATTGCTAGATAAAGATCTCAATGCATGCCGCTCCTCAGGAGATAAATTAGGATGAACTTTTGGCTCTGTGTCGACAATATTCACAACAAGTTTGTCAAAAAGATGAATAAAAGTTTTAATACTTGGATTAATTGATACCGTTTTGAAAGTATAGCGTCTCTGAATTTTACACAGCTGAGACAGAATGGTACTCAATTGTACATTTTGGAGACCCTGGGTTTTACTGAAATTATTTTAATTTCAGTTGACGATGGAGATGGAATTTTTTGACCTGCCACTGAAAATCATCAAAAGGCACCATGGGAATAAATAGATAAATTGTAAAATTTCAAATTAAAGACTATCTCTTCCTGGGGAGAGGGGGTCTTTTTTCACATCCCCTGCTTTTTGTTCTGATATCCTCTATGGGTGAATCGATGGCGTTTCCCTTGGTTTTTGAATGAGTAGCTGCCCCTAAAGGGATCCCTTTCTTGCTACTGGTTTGCTCAATATCACTGGCCATGCTATTTAGAATCTTGTGATGTTTATATATCATAAGGGTTCCAATGATAATTACGTCTGAAGAACGGGCATTTGGGGTTAAAGTTTTGTCCATCCACTAGCCATTGGTAGACATGGTGTTGCTCATAGTCGGATTCTACCTTTACAAATTTTTCTTTTTTACATTTTATCAAATTTTTTGTACACAGCAATCTGGTTGCTTAATTTTGATAACTAATCAGTATCTGCATTGGTGGTAAGCATAGGCTTATAATCTGCCTCAAAATGGACTATTTTATCTTTCTCAGTAGTTAATTCCTTGTGTGATTGTTCAATAACAATCCATTTCTTGCAAAATTGAGGGTCATATCTACCAATCATTGGGCAGTTTTGCATTCTGAAGCCTTTGGGGATTTTTTTGGATCTATAGTAGTCACTAAGAGATATCCCATGATATTGAAAATCAGTCTCCTGTTTCTTTCATTTTAATTGATCCTTGTAGATACATTCTGCAGAGAGAGATTCAGCTTGTTCATTCATGCACTCCTTCTCCAAAATAGCTTGTGCCTCTGATTCAGAGTAACTAAAAATGTCACCAGACAGAAACAGTGCAGGTTTAGATGTTTCAGCCATAACGTAGCCGGTAAAAAATAAATAGTGGCGAAAAATGTGAATGAGTCCCAAATGGGCAAAACACCGAATAATAGTGAGTGAAGAAAATGGTGATGTTCCTTACTAGATGATAGTCCAAAAAATTAGCTGGGTGCCTTGGCAGGTATTCATATGCATGAATCCAATAAATATGTCAAGAAGGTCCGGCAATCCAAGTCACAGCATACTCCTGGCCGGTGTCCTCACAGCAAGAAGCAGCATATATGGGAATAAAGTACGGCACTCAGTGGAATAAACAGGCATAGACAAAGATATGTAGGTCAACATTTCAGTGTTAGATACACTATCGTCAGGATAAAGATAACAATATACAGCTTTCAAAATAGCTTCAACCACACGCCGTGAAAGGAACGGGACCATGCACCCGTCTGGAGGCAGCTCGATGAAGTCATCATGCATGGCCTGCATCTGCTGATGACACTCCGTGTACCATCACCATGACAACCAGGCTAAACATTAGAAAAAAATACTCGTGGATATTCCAAGGAGACTTTGAATAATACCAAGACTTAAGTATTGCATATAGATCGTGATCTATTGCTTGTTAAGACAAACAAGAGTTCTGATTGCTTGTTTACCCTGGGTGAATAGGTTTAATATTCTATCTCCTAAAATTAATCAGGCAGCCAAACATCACTGGCCGATTATAACATCTGATACCACCTTAAAACTTACAGATACTAGACTTATGTCCTGTTTTTCTCTATACATTTTTTGTCCAATAAAATACTAGGCTGTTTTAGATGTAATTGTGTGACATGTAGGTATTTGATTCAATGTGATTCATTCTGTCACACTCATTCAGGAAAAAAATACCAGATTTGACATAGACTCACTTGTAATAGCTCTCATGTAGTCTACCAGATAATTTGTCCCTGCAGCCTTTCATACGTGGGCAAAACACAATGAAAGTTTAAGGAGCGTATGGCTACCCATCGCTCCACGATTAGAGCTGCTCTTGCGAGTGGATCTAGTGACCAGCCAGTGGCTCACCACTTTGTTGAGGCAAAGCACAATTTAGCATGCCTAAAGTATTGCATGATTGACCATATCCCTCCATCAATTAGGGGGGAGTGACAGGGATCAACTATTGTTATGTTGTGAGGCACGGTGGATACAACGCCTGGATGTACTGTCTCCTAGGGGTCTTAACGAATCCTTAAGTCTTGCTTAATTTTAATCTGTTATGTATACTCATGCTGTGATTTAATGTAATCTGTATTTTTTACTCATAATGTTTAGTCTCGTTGTCATGGTGATGGTACATGTGGTGTCATCAGCAGATGCGGGCCATGTGTGATGACATCATCAAGCTGCCTCTGGACAGGTGCGTGGTCCCAGTCCTGTTGCGTCGTGTGCACTTGTGTGAAGCTATTTAAGGTAAGCTGTATACTCTGCTGTACCTTATTCCCATATATATATATATATATATATATATATATTGCAACCAATATTTTTTTCATATAAGTATGGAAGGCAAAGTTATTTCTTTATAAAGTTTTGCGGGCTTATTACAAATAAAACAAACAATGGAGAACTTTAATCAAACATGGTTCTTTATTCTTTTAGCAGACACTTAAAGAAGATGTCACATCAGATAGGTCAGAAAATGGGCCTACTAACAAGGCTACATATCAGAGAATTATTCAGTGAATCGATTCTTGATGGGAGGATAGAACTTTTTTTTTATTAATTCTCTTTCATGTTTTTTTTTTACTTGGTGTAATGTTATATTCACAAAGGATACGTTTTCATGTGCAGAATGGGCATGTTGTATTCAGTAATGGTTGTTAGCTATGCAAAGCCAGATTACCTGTTAGGCAACCAAGGCCAGACCTGAGTGCCCTAACACTTCTGAGCAGTGGTGGGAGTACCTGGAGGATCATCTGCTGCTGAGCAGTGGTGGGGAGATCTGGGGCCCTCACTGCCGAGTAGTAGCTGGAGGACATGGGGGCCCTCACTGCCAAGCACTGGCTAGAGGCCTGGCAAATAATCATTTTTAGATTTGGAAGTTTTTATACAGACTTCAAAGCCTCCATGTGAAACACATTGGGACATTTTGATTGCCTCAGGCAAACAACAACAAGTGGTTTGCATTCCATATGCATTACATCCAACATGTTTACACCTATAGTAACATGAAAGGAATATTTCAATCAATTAGACCCCAATTCACTACAGGTGGAGAATATTTTTAATTTGAAGTGACACTTAAGGGAGTTAATTTATGAGTCACATCTTTTATAGACTATATGATAAGTTGTCACAGCAAGCATTGGCTATTAATGATGAGTTAATTTTGTTTTATGTTTTATTAGATTTATAAATAGATTTATAATTTATTTTTGTGGCATTATGTTTGTGTGCTGTGTTACACAATATACGAGGGCTGACTGAAAAGTAATGACTGAATTTTTTATTCAGGATCAGATGACTCCACAGGACCTGAACATTTTTCTTTTTCAAATTAGCATCCTTCACATTCAATACATTTTGCAGCGTTTCAACAAAGATTCAAAGATGTGCAGCAGACTGTTTTGTGAAATCACTTTTAGTTTTGCAGCTTTGGCAAATTTTTCATCTTTTGAGAACTTCTTTCCGCACAGTTGTTTTTTCGGGGTTGGAAATGCCCAGAAATCACAGGGCAGTAAGTCCGGGCTATAAGGAAAGCGTTCCAATGCTGTCCCATTCATTTCAGTCAGCGTTGCCAATGCAACAGCAACAACATGTGGACGGGTATTGTCTTGGAACAAAAACCACTATTTCTTCAGCAATTGTGGTCTTTTCTTCCTCATAGCTCCATGCAAATGGGGTTTCAATACGTTTGCATAGTAGTCACCATTAATTGTCTATCCATGGGGAACCCCATTCTGTAGAATCATACCATGTGCATCAAAGAACAGCAGAAGCATGACTTTACACGCCAAAGGAATCACACAGAATTTTTTGGGCAGAGGTGAATTTGAGGGTTTCTATAAACTGAACTGTTTGAATTCCGTATTCGCCACATGTCACAATCGATGTTAGGAAATCGGGTATCCTCTCTGACATTCAAATGGTGTTATTGCACAATTCAACTCGTCATCACATCTGCTATTCTGTGAGATTTCTGGGTACCCACCTGGCACACACGTGATGCATTTTCAGTTCCTTTGTCACAATATGCTGAACCCGTTCGAATGAGATTCTAAGTGAAGCTGAAAGTTTGCATAAAGTTAACCTTCTGTAATTTTGCAACATCTCAGCAGCTTTGGCAATGTTGATATCTGTAACCATCATTCATGTTGTATTATATAGACAAAAATTATATAAAAATGTGCTGAATTATTTATGTTATGTTATTAGCAATGCATAAGTGAAAGAAAGCACTAAGGGCTGATTCAGAGATGTACAATAAACCGATTGTAACCATACATCTCCAATGATGGAAGGACTGCGCATGCACAGCATGTGTACTGCGCATGTGCAGCCCTCCATCTGTGAGTTTGCTCGCAGTGTCTCCATGCCAAAACCTGATTGGCAGGCTGCGGCGTTTGGTGGGCAGAGCGGGAGTATTCCTGGTCAGTTTTCCAGAAGGGATGAAGCCAGGGTTAGCACCGGTGGATGCAGATTTCCTGGCCTTGCAGGTTTCCAGGAACCAGCCAGGCCTCCGCTTACACATCCTGGTGAAAGGAGCAACCATCACAACTAATGGACATGATGGTTTCAAAGATGATCTGATGCAGAGAGTACAGTCGCTGCACTTGGATTGCAAATGCAATGCAGGAGGTGTCTATTTCCTATAGACAACTCTTGCTGCATTTACTTTATTTAATGATATTGCAACTGTGCAATATCATCCATCTCTGAATCAGGCCCTCAGTCAAGACATAAACATGCATCAGAATTTCTGTTTGAGGCCTGAACTGCTTACTGGAATAGAAGCCTATTACTGGCATAGAACCATGTACATCTTGTACAATATTTTGAAAATTGTCCTATTGATTTGAGCTTAACCTTTGGGGAAAAATATCTGTTTTAAAAGTATAGCATTGACTGTAATATAATCTCTATATATCAACAGCTATGGCCAAAAGTTTTTTAGAATGACACAAGTATTGGTTTTCACAAATTCTGCTGCTTCATTGTTTATTATGGCAATTTGCATGTCATGAAGAGTGATCAGATGAATTGCAATTAATTTCAAAGTCCCTCTTTGCCATGACAATGAACTTAATCCCCAAAATAACATTTCCACTGCATTTCAGCCCTGCCACAAAAGGACCAGCTGACATCATGTCAGTGATTCTCTTGTTAACACAGGTGAGTGTTGATGAGGACAAGGCTGGAGGTCATTCTGTCATGCTGCTGAGTTATAATAGACTGGAAGCTTGAAAAGGAGGGTAGAGCTTGAAATCATTGTTCTTCCTTTGTTAACCATGGTTACCTGCAAGGAAACATGTGCAGTCATGATTGCTTTGCACAAAAAGGGCTTCAACAGGCAAGGATATTGCTGCTAGTAAGATTGCACCTAAATCATCCATTTATCAGATCATCAAGAACTTCAAGGAGAGAGGTTCAATAGTTGTGAAGAAGGCTTCAGGGTGCCCAAGAACATCCAGCACGCACCAAGTCCATCTCCTAAAGTTGAAGTTGATTAAGCAGCGGTATTGGGGCAACACCAGTGCAGAGCTTTCTCAGGAATGGCAGCAGGCAGGTGGAAGTGCATCTTCTTGCACAGTGAGGTGAAGACTTTTGGAGGATGGCCTGGTGTCAAGAAGGGCAGCAAAGAAGCCACTTCTCTCTAGGAAAAACATCAGGGACAGATTGATATTCTGTAAAAGGTACAGGGATTTGACTGCTGAGGACTGGGGTAAAGCTATTTTCTCTGATGAATCTCCTTTCAGATTGTTTGGGGCATTTGTAAAAACGCTTGTCTGGAGATGGAAAGTTGAGTGCTATCATCAGTCCTTTGTCATGCCAACAGTAAAGCATCCTGAGACCATTCATGTGTGAGGTTGCTTCTCTGCTAAGGGAGTGTGCTCACTCACAATTTTGTCTAAGAACATAGCCATGAATAAATAATGGTATCATAACATCCTCCAAGAGCAACTTCTCCCAACCATCCAAGAACAGTTTGGTGAACAACAATGCCTATTCCAGCATGAAAATAAGCACCTTTCCATTAGACAAAAGTGATAATTAAGTGGCTTGGGGAACAAAACATTGAAATTTTGTGTCCATGGCCTGGAAACTCCCCAGACCTTAATCCCATTGAGAACTTGTGGTCAGTCCTTAAGAGGCGAGTGGACAAACAAAAAAACCCACAAGTTGTGACAAACTCCAAGTATTGATTAGGCAATAATGGGCAGCCATCAGTCAGTATGTGGCTCAGAAGTTGATTAACAGCATGCCAGGGCAAATTGCAGAGGTCTTGAAAAAGAAATATTTATGCAAATATTGACTCTTTGCATAAACTTAATGTAATTGTCAAAAGTCTTTGAAACTTCTGAAATTCTTGTAATTTTACTTCAGTATACTATAGTAAATACTGACAAAACGGTCTTAAAACACGGAAGCAGCAAACTTTGTGAATACCAATACTTGTGTCATTCTCAAAACCTTTGGGCATGCATACCTTCCAACCACCCCATTTTCAGTGGTAGTCACATTTTTTGGGTACTAACCTGCTTATCCACCAACAGACCGAAGTGTCCTATGGGCAGGGAGGTTTGCGGGACACACTGTCACATGCTGCTCTCCATAGCTAAGCAATGGTGAATGGATGATGTGCACATGTGAGAGTCATTCATTTTTGTTGTGAAAGGCTGGGGGCTGTCAAGCAGCTCCCATAGCAATGGGCAAGCCCCCATCATGAGAAATTTGGACGTGACACATGGCCATGCCACAAAACTGTCACACATCAGGGGGCATAGTGACTCAGTGAAATTCAATCATATTTTAATTGTGATCAGCAAATCAGGGAAATCCAACATGCTAGATTTCACTGGTGCCCCAACCTCTGCATTTGGGGATCGGGGAATTGGCCTAATACATTGCAGATGTACGGGGACCTTTACTTGCTTGTTTTATTTTGTGCTCAACCTTAGAATTTAAATTAATATAAAGCATTTATAGTAAACAAATTTCTTAATAGTAGCATTTACTTGCTAGCATTACTGATTACCATACTAGCCTTTTCAATTTACTTACTTACACAGGGTTTAAGTTTTCTATCCACTCCTATACTTCAGTAAACTGCCCCACAGTGCAAAGCATGGTGACAAATGACAAATTGCAATGTGTGATATGTATAGTGTGAAGCATGCTAGTAAGAAGCACCTATTTGTTAGCCAATGCACCTTATTTGGGCAACAGGGGTAAATTGCAAGTTGTGATGAAGATGCAATTAAATTTAATTTTCCACAAGTTCAGAATCCTCCATAGTTTTGTTAAACATTTCTCCATGTCTGCCAAAGCAGTGGGCAAAGCAATATTTGTGCTGTTTGTTTTTCCTACTGTAGATGACAGAATTTCCTGTTACTGTATGTAGTCAGACTTATGATTGTAGGGACAATTATTTCCTGACTGAGAGCAAAACCAAATCCCCAAATAATTATCTCTGTAATTTCTCTTTCTATTATAGCAAATGGCCTTGTGACTAGGAATGTCCCAAAGACAGACATGTCTGATTAGATGTATTTTACTTAGGAGTAGTTTCATGAGTAAGCAAACAGTTTAAATCACCACAGTGAGTTTGGTAACATGCACTTTGCAGAACCTTAGCAGAAACACTTTTTTGAAAAAGTTTGGGATGAAGGTAATATGAATGATTAATGTACAGCTGAGCATAGTCAATTAATATTATACAAGGAAGAGGCAGAATAGAAGGAGAACATAAATATGCACAAGAAAATAAAACAAGAACAGTCCTCTGTTTTCATAAAGTATATCTTAATAAAAAAAGGTAAATTCAAGTGTAAGTAAATAGAATATTTAGCTTAGGGAAAAAGCAATACACACAAAACAAACCCCTAAGTATAAGTGTGGAGTTTTCAACTTTTCCACTACTACTCATCATTAATTAAAACAGTGAAACTCATATTTTAAAGTGTGATAATGATTAGACAATCTCTTGTTGACCGATTTTCTTAAATACATCCACTATATATAACACATAATCTGATTTTATAAAGATGAATAATACAAATGAGATGGGAAGTTTGATTATAACATAGGCAAATGCAAAAGGGTTTCCATCTGCCTGGAAACCCCCCTCCCCAGCACACATCATTACCACAATAGAAATAGTAATATAATACAATGTCCCTCATTCAGAGCCACTCACAAACAGCAGTACGCTCGTTGCGTTCCGATGCCGAATAACCGCGCGTCGGTGTAACACTGCGCATGTGCGTATGGCAGATTGCGAGTTTTTTTGGTCTCGTTCATCAAATAGCGTACAGGAAGTGACATGTCAAATGTGATTGACAGAACAGGGCGTTTTTGGGTGTTGACAGGGGAGGAGATGGAAAAACGCAGGCGTGGCGAGGCGTTTTTGGGGCGTACATACATTAGCAGATGTGAGCGTAAAATGTGTTCGGACCGACTCATACGTCACTGGATGATCCTCTTTCCCTTCAAAATGCTCGCACAGCTTAGGGTCTGGATTACTCGACCACATTGGCGATGGCCTTCTCCTCCGTCCCGGGACTCCACGATGTTGTTGCGATTAATCGCGGGTGATTTGAAAAGCAATTAATGTTGGATTGAAAACCGGCTTGGTATGTGTTTTGAAATCAGTTTTTTGGGATAGCACAAAACCGTACGCAGGTGGAAATCAGAGCTGCTAATGTCAGGATGACACAATCAATTTGCATACATTTGTGGGGGTTTATTTTGGCCTCAATTTGGTGTTTAGGGCCTATTGTAACAATAATGTCATCATGTTTTAATTTTCACACCATTTTATTTTTGCCTCGTTATATGAATTATTTAACGTTCCTTAAAGAGCCCTTTTTTAAAAATTATTATTTTTTTTTTTTTTTTGGCAAGTTTTTGCCTTTTGGGCCAGGATTAAATGTAACCCATTAGTACAATAATGTCACAATACAATGTCAGATTTTTGGCGTCAATTTATTGGTCAAACCAAAACTAAAATAATAAAAAATTTGGGGACATCTTTTTTTTGCAAAGATCATTTCCAAAATCAAACAAATTGGCCCAACATAACTGTAGACATAAACGTACAACAAAAAATTAAAAACATTCCACAAGAAAGGAGAGGGAAGTTTTGACCAGAAAGGAATATGAGCCAAGCACAGAAGGAGTGTGGGAAAAGTCGCCATTGCTGTCACCGTTTTTTCACCCATTTGGATGGGGGAGGGAGGGCGCCAGACCGGGTCCGGGATGTCATCGGGCTGGCCTGTCCAGAGGCAGATGTTGTGGCCTCTGGACTAGGCACAGGGCTAGGCACATTTGGAGGATTGGCTGATGTTGTGCCAGAGGTGGAGGATCCTGATGTTCCGGCAGGAAGGGAGGTCGGCTCCACCATGTGCTGGCGAACGAGCTGCTCCAGGGCATTGGCAATGCGGATGTTGGCCCTGGTATTTTCCGCCAGGGCCTGACCAATGGTCACATTGGCCGCAGCATTTTGCTCCAGGGCCTCAGCCACCCGTAGCAGACTGGCATCCATCCTCTGCAGAATCTTCGTATGGAAATCCGATTTGAAATTGAGTTCTGTGAGGAGGGACACTGCCTGCAATCTGGACTGGCTTCTGCAGGGTCCTCAGCCGGATGTACTGGTTCCTCCCCTGCCAAGCCATCAGAAATTCGGCAGCCAAGGCTCCCCTCTGGAGCAGACTCATCCGCCTGTGTCTCTGTTAGGAAAAATGAGAAAAGACTCACATTTGAATCTACATATTGGCACAATAACATTTCAGAGTTGGTGACATCAAAAGATTTACCTGGGACAACATGAGGAGCCGCAAAGTCTGGCATGTCCGTATCCATGTTGGACACGCCAAACACCTCCACAGGCTGCACACACCCCTGTGCCAGCTCTTCTAAATCCGTCAACTCCAATGACACAGGGGTGGAACCCCCACCTGTCCCCCTTGCATGCCTAGCCCTGTCCGCGAGTTTTTGCTTTAGGCGATATTTGAAGTCGGCCCATCTGTGGGAAAAAATGGAAGCCATTATCCTTTTGTTTAAAATGGTGGTTGTTTTTAGGGGGGGCAAGTGTTTACTTACCGCCATTTGACATCCCGGGCTAGACGGACATAATCACCCACCCTATTGACAGCAACGGCTACCTCTTCCCACTTTCTCCACTTCTGGCTTAGACTCATATTTCTGTCTGCCTGTGGCAGGATGTCCACACACTTCTGTATCAAAACCTCCATCTCCTTTCTTGTGAAATGTGGTTGCCTTTTTTTTTTTTTTTGCAGCTTTGGCCGGAATACTGTGCCCAGCAGCCTCTTCCATGTCTTCCTCCTCACCTATTTGTGTAAATATTCAGAATTCACAACTTGCCCAATCTTATGTTTCAAATTAATCATTGATACAAAATGCATGAAAAACTTACCGCCTGACTCTTGGGCATTGTTTCCCTGGTCTGTCGCCATGTCTGAGGTCCAAACAAGAAATACACCAGAATTTAAATGTGTTTTCGTGACGTATTTATACATGCGTCCTTATTTTGCGGCCGCATCATTGATTGTGCGTTCCTATGATCCCTCCTTAATTTGTGTGGGAAACTAAACACTATTTATGGCTTGGTGTGTCTCAAGTCGAGGTGGCGTTTTTGGATTGTTGGAGGTTACCTTGGTCGGAGTTTCTTGTTTGCGGATAAAGGAGTTGGCGTTTGGAGTTTATTTTGTTTGCTAGATTTGCGTTTTTATTTTCCGTTCTCTTTTTTGGTAGTTTTTTTTTTTTTTTGGCCTCGTTTCTTGATTTGGTAAGTTTTGTGAAGTCTAACTTTTGTTCAATTGGTGTCTCATTGTGTTTCTTCTTGTTTTTAATTTTTGGATCCATAATTTCATATCTTTTAGCTTTTTATTAATTTCGGACCCAAAGACCTTTTGATTTGGACTCTTATATATATTTGCTCTTGGTATGTCCATTTTTTATCTTGTATTTGTGAACTAATTAGCGCATTTTTCTCAGTTTGTATAGTGACTTGTATTTGCGAACTAATTAGCGCATTTTTACTAACTATTGTGACTTGTATTTGCGAACTAATTAGCGCATTTTTACTACTTACTATTGTGACTTGTATTTGCGAACTAATTAGCGCATTTTTAAATGCTTATTAATCCTGTAAAATTTTTTGGGGTTGCCCTTTCGCTTTTTTGGGAAACATTTCAACCCATTTTGATGTACTGTGTGCAATGTCGTTTTGCTCTTTGGCCAAATGTGTGTTTCGCATATTTTAAGTTTTTTGTCTAGCACAAAATTTAGAAACATAAATGCACAGAGTAAAATTTGTCAAATTAATTTTGTGATTAATTTCAGTTTGGACATATCATGACAATACCCCGGCATGTAAGCAGCAATGGATGGTATCATCAAGCTAAGTTGTTCTTAATTTTCTTTTGGGGTGGGTCCAAAGCCTTACATTCCAATCTTGCCATTTCAGGTTGATCTTGGGCGGATTGTTCTGGCCATGCTACCGGAAGCCGACCAACCTCAATCTCGTCCCAGGCATAGGCATCGTAGGCGTGCAAGGCCCCAGATATTTTGAACACGTGTCACCCTTTTTGGAATGCCCGATGATGAGGTTTTAAGATGCTACCGTCTTCCTCCCAAAATCATCATAGACACTCTCTCATTAATAGAGAGTGATCTTGAGCGGCAAATTGACAGTCCGACAGCAATACCACCACTTACGCAAATTATGGCGGTGTTACATTTCTGTGCCTCAGGATCGTTTCAAACAACGGTGGGAATAGTGGCGGGCATCTCACAATCCTCCTTTTCCCGGATCCTGAGGGCAGTGATGGAGGCACTTTTCAAGCACCTCCATCATTTTATTCAAATGCCTTTGGATATGGGTGCCCTTAGTGTGGCCAAGGCCAATTTTTACCAAATAGCTGGCTTCCCACACATCATAGGGGTTGTGGATGGTACTCACATACCACTTCAGCCTCCAGCACGGCTGGAGGCCATATTTCGAAACAGGAAACACTATCACTCCCTCAATGTAATGGTGGTATGTGATGCCTCCCTCCAGATCCTGTCCCTGAATGCAAAATTACCAGGAAGTGCACATGACTCCTTCGTCATCCGGCAATCAGGGATATTGCACAAATTAACCAACCTACAAGCTGGTGATGCGTGGCTTCTGAGTAAGTGGAGACCTTTAGTACATAACAATGTTAAGCTTGATACACAGTGATCCTGATGTTGTCTATTCTTTTTCACAGGAGACAGTGGATACCCTTGCATGCCCTGGCTGCTCACTCCTTATTTGGCTCCCACACCAGGTCCACAAAGTGAGTTTAATACCACACTTACAGTCACCAGGCAAGTGGTGGAGTGCTGTATCGGCCTTTTAAAAGGCCGATTCAGATGCCTCCACCGCTCTGGTGGCGAGCTCATGTATTTGCCGGATATGGTTTCGAAAATTGTGGTCCTGTGTGGGATCTTTCACAACATCGCCATAAGGAGTGGTGTTCCAATGCAGCCAGAGGATGCCTTACCTGAGGATGGCCCCCCCGAGGTTGGTCGGAGGTCAGTATGTGGGGGGGCCATACGTGATGATGTGGTGGCCCGATATTTTAGGTAATTATTGACCAAACAGTGTGTATACCCAATGTGTTACGGTTTTTTAACGTTCATCTTTTTTTATATTAATTCTTGCACCATCTTCTGTTTGTTTGCATAATCTTTGGCACTCCCACGATGACTACTTCCTGCTACCCTTCAAAAACCTTTGTTAACTTCGGGAATATATTCTGACACCAATATTGCAATGCCATATTTTTGAAATCATGTGGGCATGGACCTTCGTCAACCAGTTCTTGATTTGTTGTGTGTTTGTTTCGTGTTTTTGGTATGTGGTGTATTTCTGATTATCACTGTGTGTTTTGTTTGTGTGACCACTTTGTATTTTGATTTCTGTTGTGAATAAATATTTGGAGAGTGTAATTTGTTTCCTTTTTGGGCACGTTAGAAGCAAGTGTAAACAAACTCCCAAATGTTAATTTTACCTAAGGGGTAACCCAGTAATGAAGCAAGTGGAGCTAAAATGTAATATGTTTTCGGGGTACTAAACAACACAACAAGGAATCATGTACAATCAGTTGCCTTCGTAAGATTGTCCTAAGCAGTTTGGCCTCCAAATAGGAACCTGAAAAATGGTGTAAACTATCATGTTGACCACCACAAAAAAGGAAAATGACATTGGTACTGGGAGGTGTTTCTTGTGCCTGTTTGCCTTCAAAATACAACACACAATCTGTAGTGAGATTCTGTGGCAATCCTTGCTTGAAGAGTCTACTTATGTCAGTGTAAAGAATCTTGGATTTACTCCAAACGCATGAGACAGAGCTTGATTTAAAACTGATTTATTATGAAACAAATCGAAAATAAAATAAAAAAAAAACTAAATCCTAAGGAGGACCAACAGATGGTCAAGCCCTGCATAAGCCTGGTGACCTGCTCCCGCATACGGCCCACACAATTCACTAGCTCTTCCCGACGCCTCTGTTCCTCTGTGGGTGACAAAAGTTTGGGGATTAATAAATCGATAATGAAGCAACATTCTAAAAAAACACAAAACAAGCAAACCAAAACTTACAAGCTTGTGGGCCAAAAAAACATTACACGGATAAAACCCAGCACCCCAAAATGTCTAAGGGCAAAATTACAAGGGCCCTAAAAAACGGCTCACAGGTGTGATGTGTATGGTGACATCAGCAGGAACAGGTAAAGACAACCCCAAAAAATACCCTAAGGCGACAAAGGCACAAAAAATGGGGACGACACATGATTACATACAGTTTGTGGTGTCCAAAATAAACTTTAAAAACATACCGTTCTCCTAAACGACAGAGCCAGAAGCCACTCCCTGGACCACCTCGGAGGTGGCTACATTCCCCAACCCTAGGGGCAAGGTGTTTGAGGAATCCTGGGAGGGGGTAATTGGAGGAGGGACGGATGGAGGAGAGGGGGAATTGGGCTGGAGGGGAAGTAGGCCTGAAATTTCGGCCACAGGGTCTGGAGAGGAGGGGGTAATCAATGAATTGGGGGTTGGAGAGAGGGGCCGGGACCGGCGTCTTGTGTGGCAATGCCGCCGTAGTGTTTGCTGTGCCCCTAAAAAATTACAAAAATATTGTGGTTAGTTTCAACAGGAATCCCCCCCCCAAAAAAAATACTCAATAGGACAGACATAAAAACATGCACATGCAGATATGACTACAATGACTCAATAGGACAGACATGAAAACATGCACATGCAGATATGACTACAATGACTCAATAGGACAGACATGAAAACATGCACATGCAGATATGACTACAATGACTCAATAGGACAGACATGAAAACATGCACACGCAGATATGACTACAATGACTCAATAGGACAGACATGAAAACATGCACACGCAGTTAGGGCCCACAAGATAAACTTGAAAACCACAGTCCAGAACACTTGCTTTCCGCAATCTGCATGCGAAAGCATGCCAGCAAGCGGGGCGTCCGCCGGTGCAGGTCCGACCACCTGCGCTCCAGCTGGCCAATATGTCGGCGTGAGCCGAAGGAGCGCAGGCGTCGACGTACCTCCGCATATGCGGAACGCTTGCGCCTATTGGAGATGGGTGGAGGCTGACTGGTGATCCTCCTGTCCATCACCTCCGTCAGCACCAGCAGTTCGCGCCTGGTGAATGCGGCGGATCTCAGGATGGCAATGGTGTTTTTTTGACAAAATATTTTTAATAAAGCACCCCAAAAAATTTGATTGGCTAATGTATTTGGGAAATTAACAGGACAAATTCTATTGGTTAGTGTATGAGTCATGTGTTCGACAGGGCCACAAATCTCTTGAGAGTTATGATAGGCTTGATGCAGTGACATGCATAAGCAAATTTAAATAAAGAAATGAACAACAGAAAAATTGTGGGGAGACAAACAAATAGAACAATTGTTTCATTGGGGCTAACATGTCTTTTGAACAATAAAAGCGAAGCTTTCAGCCGTATGTATTCTGCGAGCAAATACAAACACGGACAAGATTAAAGTTTATTGCATTGTGTTGAAAAAAAAAAAAAATAAGCTAATTGATACATTGATTGCCATGATACGATTGAGGGAGGTAGGCAGAAAAAACGAGCAGGTAATCGGAATCTGACATTCCCACTTCCGGTTTGTACTTGTGCGTTTCGGGGATGTACAAGCCATTTCGGGGAAGTACGCTCGCTATTTGGCATGCTCGTTAGTTAGAGGGGTCGCCTGAGTTTGGGGCGGATTTTTAGCTGTGTACGAAAATACGAGCGAGTGCTTGAATTTAAATATTTTTTTACGTACGCCGAACGTGCGTACGCCCACTTGCGAGTGGGTCTGAATCAGGGCCAATGTTACTAGTGCTGCATGTTCTTCTCAGTATCACAAATGAAATGATTAGCAACACCTGTGGATCTTTTAAAATGTGTCAGCCAGTAATAAATATACCTGTGCACCAACTAGGAGATGTGGAAAACATGCAAAGTTAGGAGTGCACTGCTATAGACCATCAATAGGGTTAGTTATTAATACTGTATAATAATACACTATCCAGTACATAAGGAGACAAATATGTACATATATGTCCAGGGCAGTGCTAGGTTCTTCTGCCAGCTACCCCAGACTCTCTGGAATGATGCCCACATCTGAAAAAAAAACATTCTGCTCAGACAGGATGGCCCTACTGCCGTATCTAATGGCATACTGTGATCGCTGGTCCTGTATATGCTGGAATTATGCAACAGAATTTACTTTGTATGATGCATATTAAAGCTGGATAAGTTCTAATTATACCCTCTTCATGGACTGGCCAAACTCGCTCTAAAATCAAGCATTTGGAGACCCACCTCTAGAAATCCTACATTTCCCACTGTATAAAGGGCCCTAATTAGAGTAAAGTGTAGAGCAAAGACAGCTTATAGGTGCAAAATTATGCTGTGTTGAATGGGGATAGGAGGAAAATGTCAAATTTCCAGACAGACTGAAACATAGAAGGGGTGCTTTCAGCTCAACTATAAATCACAGTGTT
Source organism: Taudactylus pleione (assembly GCA_031769625.1). Lineage (NCBI taxonomy): Eukaryota > Metazoa > Chordata > Amphibia > Anura > Myobatrachidae > Taudactylus > Taudactylus pleione. The sequence goes on from JAUIMM010000390.1 coordinate 54,627, forward strand.
ATAATAAAGCTGGCCAGTCTTTGTGTGCTATATAGTATGTAAAAGCAACCAGTATTTCCTTGCAAAAAAAATTAAACATTTGCATTCCTTGCACCACAAAATGGTTTATACAGGAGCAAATTTCCATACTTTATTTTGGTCATTTATTTGTTATTTAAATAAATGACACTTTCTATATGAATACAAATGTGACCTGAAATAAGCTGTTTCAGAAAGATTTTTTGTAATTTTAGTTCTTTATTTGTAAAAAGATATTTGTTTTACTGTTTTCACATTGGGACTCATATAGAAAGTGTCATTTATTTGAATGTACACAAGAAATGTTAAGGTGCCTATCCACTAGGCGACCTGAAAGAAGGAACGTCTAGCATTCAGACCTTCAGGTCGCCAAGGAGCGGTGTCTGCACTGAACGTTATTCAGTGCAGGAGTCAGACCTCCTATCTCTGAACATGCCAAACTTGACGAGTGCCGTCAGGTTGACGGGCATGTTCAGTAGATAGTCGGGGATGGCAAGGACCCAGCGTGCACATGCATCCGCTGGTCCTTGCCAGCTATCCATTACACGACTTTGCGAACATTGCGACCAAAACCTCCTGGTTTTGGTCGGATTGTTCACAAAGTTTTGTAATGGATAGGCCCCTTTACTTTTAAGATATTGTTACAATGTATGCTCATTTCTTATATCTGGGCACTTTTACTGCAATGGGGAGCATCTACTAGACTATTATCCCTGTCCAACCTCTTAACGATTTTCCCTTGAAGTTTCCCTTGAAATATGATCTTCCACTCTGCAAATCGTTTGAACAATTTGCTAAAGATTTGCAAAAGATTTGCAAACGATTTGCAAAATATCTAACAATAAACTATGTTTTAATCTGTGATTGAGAGCTTTCAGCTATAGTGGGCAGACAGTGGTTCATCGTTTGATCGTTCAGCGTGAACGATGTGTAAACGATGTGTAAATGATTTGTAAGCAATCAAGTGAAATTGACCAGCATGTTCAGTCGATGGAGGAGACGATCAAACGACCAGCGGGAGCGCACATCGTACATCGTTAGAAACAATTACTGCACGATTTGCAAACGATGTTCAAACGATGTTTGAATGATTATCGACTGATTATTGAACGATTTTATCATTATCATTCAATCGTTCAACTTTATCGTCTAGTGGATACCCCCCTTTATTCCTTAAAATACGTTTTATTATATCTCACATGGTTCACATATTATTCTCATGCTGCTTATTTGTATAAATTTGCTGCTTGCACATATTTTGTTACATACTCCCTAAGGAGTAAAACAGTGCTATATATTTTTTTGAGGTTACTGAATTATAGTTTAAAAAATTGTTTTACTCCCTCATGTTTTGTAAGTACAATATTCATAAATATTTATGCTATATTGTTGAGGGTACTGTAGTGTAGTTTTAGGCATAATTCTAAACTATTGAGTTTAATACAGAATAAATACACATGAAATATATATACATAGAGTTGTACTTGTGCATTATTCACAATACACACTTTTTTCAGTCAGTTGAGCACAATCACCCACAATGTTCTATATATTAGAGAGGTTGATCCATTGTAATAGAATTGCAGCCACCGACTGGATGATTAGACATTCCTAGAGAGCGCAGTACCCCCTTCTTTAGAATAACAGTTTTAGGCATAGGCCACTGTCTAACATTATTAATAATTCAATCATACTGTATGTTTATTGCTACACTAAGCACAATATATTGACAGATATCTGTTACTCTATAATGCTAAGGTTAGCTAAATCTCAATTTTCTAGATATATCATTGATTCAGGACCTACTGATTTTTTTAAATGTCATTACAAAAAATATCTATTTCAAGCTAAGTACATATTTTTTACAACTTGAACTGTAGTTTGTGTTACAAAGATACATAGCATAACATAGCTAATACAGTTAAACTTATAGAAATCAGACTGCAATTAACAATGAATAATAGTGAATGGATGGTTACAAATTTATCCAGTTTCCAGCTTCCTTGAAGGCTCTCAAAGGTACGATAACAATTTATGACCTTTGTATACAATACCATTTAATTAGGTACTTGAGTTGTCATACAGCTGATTGTTGTTATCACAGTGAATTACAGTGCATGTGTCCATTCAGATAATTTTCTATCCTATTTGTTAGAAGTTATATCCGAGCCTAAATTGGCTGTCATCTGAGAACAATACCTTGCATAAGGAATCAAACATCTGAACTGTAAAAAATGATAGAACAATCACATGTACACTAGTGAATGTTAATATACTGTACATTTCTTTTTTACTTTTTATCAGTTTGCATTGTTGGATTAGAGTGAAAGGTTTTTTGTAAATGAATGATTTAATTTTATGTAACTGATAAATAAGTAGACAAAACTTCTTTTCTGCATTTGTAGCAATATATGACCAGATCTCATCCCCCATTTTTGTATTTTACCAGTTAATTAGGAAAAATGTTTCATATTTCATTTACTTGAAATGCCGATATGATTGTGATACAAGTAATAAAAATGGTTAAACAGTATTAATAACAATATGAATAATTATAAATAAAAAAGGAACAAAAAACTCACCAAACATAACTTTTAAACTGAAATATTGTTCAATTTGTTTCAGAAGCAAAATGAAATTTGTTGCTATTCAAAAACCTTAAAGTGCATGTCACTAGAACAGACATTTTGCCATGATTCTTTAAATGTTTCAAAAGAATTTTGCATATTCATGATCCCTGCCAAAAAAGATATATGATTTAAAAAGAATGGAAAGAATTATGAGTGCTTGGATAGATCTGAAGTGATTGCAAGTTTCTTAGGAGCATGATGAGCAAAGTGAATCATTTAACTGCTGAGAATGGTATATTATTGGTCAATGAACAAATGAAATGGAATTGGAAGCTTGATTACAGGTTTCATATTTCTCCTATGGCTCTAACCTTGAAGGAAGTAGCTCCAGGGAAGAAACTCTGTCATACTGCAAGTTTTTCTTTTGATCATTGACCTTCAAAAACAAGTAAATAATAAAAATGGCAAATACTTCAAAATACAGTATATATTTTTCAAATCCAATAGTCTAATTGAGACCAGAAGGAATTAAGTTAATATAACATTTGTTTGCTTGTTTTTTCCTTCAGGGCTACTAAACTTTTTCTAATGCAGAAATGAGTTGATTCACTAGATTACAACTATCAATTTTAGGAACCTACTAGGGTTAATTAATGGCATGGAAAAATATGCGACATCAGTATTGCAGGTCTGTATGGGAATGATTGAGTTTGGTTAGTACAGTGCACTGGATTATTAAGGAGCATGAGCTGTCATTAAAAACGGGACTAGTCCTTCCCCTGAGATCCAAGTGTCCACTCACTCTATCTACAAAGGATCAGCATTGTTTAAAGTACAGAGGAAAAAATGGGGTAAATGGGCTATGTCCACTCTAACCCCAAATTCTCAATGAACCTCAGAACTAGAAAGCTTGGCTGTTTTTTTAGTATACTGTAAGTCTGCCGGGGTCTAGTTAGTGCAGATCTGGGGCCTGTTTGGGTGGCACAAAAAGCAAAATGCTCTTCACTCTCAAATGTACAACCATAAGCTCTCCCTGATTGTCCTAGCTGGAATAGTGTTAAAATTATTATACATGGATAGCGGTATCTAAAACATTTGCCTATTACCAAAAGAGACAAAGGACAAAAGAAAACAAAATACTTTAAAAAGTAAAATTAAATCAAAAATCTTCCCTAAACCCTTTTTCACCACTTAATTTGTATGCATATATTAAATTCCATATAGAAAATCTAGGGAAAAAAAAACCTAAAATTCTCATAAAAAAATAAACTGCATACTACTGCTGGATGCCGCTAAATCATCAATGGGCTTCTTGCACTTTTAACCAAGCACAACCCGCTTGAATGGGAAAACACTAGAGGAATGGCAGCATTAATATTTTAAAATTAATCAGTTCTAAGGTACAGGTGAATCTTTTTTATGGAGATTATTCAATTTTTTTTCCTTTCTGTCAAGCATGACAACTGTTTTATATATTTAAGATACTTTACTACATTTTTAATATAGTGGTAGTGGCAACATTGATACATACCCACCACACTGAACAACCTGTAGTGGTAAACTTGACATTTCAAGGTATCCCAATCTTATTAATTACCATGAGTCTAATATACAGTACAAATAGTTTGGGAAGAGCACCAACTAATTAAAGCATATGTCTAGTAGCCTCTACATAGAGATATGCAGATTATTTTTGTTGGGATTTTAATACATGCATCAGTCCTGTACTGGTTAACCTCCATACATAAAAAGCACACAAAAATGAAATTTTGTAATATTGCTGACTCAATGTTTCTCACCCAAAACAGATTAGAAAATGAAAACAACACCACAAATTTAATTTATTGATTAGAAAATGTGTTAATTCCTCAGTTAAATTAATTGCAAATAGATCTAGCATCTGGAGGTGTACCAATTGATTCTTTAATAGTGTGGCACTGACTTCTAGAACTGGAAAGAACTTTCTAAGATAACCAAAAAAAAAACTACTTATAACTAATATGAATAAATATTATCTAATATAAATAATTTTAAGTGGTGGTCATATTAATTATTAATATTATGTAAATAATTATAATGTATGCATTTTCATTTGTGTAAGTTAACTATGTTGGGGAAGAAAGGGTGGATAAGACTTGTGCAAAATACTGACAAGAATATACAGTATGTATTTCAACTTTTGTAGGAAAAATTTATTTTTTACCAGTATTCAGTTACCAAATTAAGTATAGAGGAAAGTTGTAGTCTAAGATCACTGGAGAGAGGCCGAAGTAAAAAAAGGCCCTTCTGCTGGAGTTATTAGCAAACTAGGATTCATATCAGGTCCAATCTATCTCTCCTATCTTGGGTTAGGTATGTGATTATCACCATAGTCATTTCAAATAAAACTTTACAAATATTATGATGCTTTTGGTCTGGACAACCAATCATGGATGAAGTGTCTCCCCCACCATTGCCGAAACACACATCAGCACATACAGTACTGTAGGTGAGCCTTAACGCTATGCTTTATAGCTTTTTAAAAAAAAATCTAACTGGATATGGGGGCCTATTCATCTGGGAGGGAACTCAGATTTCTTTTCAAGTCTACCTCATGTTTCATTATAAGGTTTGATTTGGCACTACAACAAGTTGTAGTGGAAGGATATATTTACTGTATCCTTTGGATTAGGGAGGCAAGGATATACCACAAGGCTTCATCTATCAAGTTATATAGTATGCCAGTCTGAGCCAGTTTCCAGGCCTGTCAAGGGGCAAAATAGAGATCAAATGTGGTCTTCTGGTGAACAGGTCACATTCAAAGTATAGACCTCTTAATTATATTGTTTTCTACTTTAAACAAACTGAATGTATATTTTGCTTTGTATACATATTCTTTTGCAAATTAAAGTCTCAACATTTGAAACTACACTTTTACAAATTGCCATGAACAGTTCTAATGGAGCTTCATACAATCCTAATTACAGCAAAATCACAACAAATATTTTCCTTAGTGTTGAAATATGTAGCAACAAGTTTTTGTTTTCCTTACTATGAGAGGGCAGGACCACTTAGTTACCAATCCAGCACACTCATCTAAGTTGCTGCGGCAAGGTGTTTTACCAGGGGCCCCTAATGAGTTGTGGAATAGATGGATAATGGAAATAAATAAAGGAAACAAAAACATTGTAGCTACTGATGTGCCCAGCTATAACGTGGCATCACAGCGCTATCTCTCATGCCATGCATGGCGCGCCACACACCACGCCATGAGTCGCGCCACAAAGAAAGTTTATTAGTGAAAAAAGTCATTACGTGTAATACAACATTTTGCCCACCAGATGTCACTTTTCCTAAACTACATAGCACATGCGTCTGATTTCATTACGTGTAATACAACATTTTGCCCACCAGGTGTCACTTTTCCTAAACTACATAGCGCATGCGTGTGATTTCATTACGTGTAATACAACATTTTGCCCACCAGGTGTCACTTTCCAATGTACCTTACGGTATGTTCCGTATCACCGGCCGATGATTGTTTGACAGAAGCTTAGACATTAGACTTTACAAACTACAGAACTCTAGTAATGGGTGAAGCGTGTGGCCTAGCGTTCTAATGCCTAGTCTCACTGCTTCTCCCCTCTTCTTGTTCCGTGGGTTCGAGACCTTGAAAATACAGTGTTTTTTTAATTTATTTTTAAAATCTTCACTTAAAATATTCAGTATTCAATACAGTACATGTGGAGCGCATGTCTGCCCAGTGCTTCGGGAGTCAAACAGCGAAACTAGGATTTTTATTATTGTACATTCAGTACTGTACCTTAGAACGCAAACTTGCGTCAATGCCGGCGCTGACATGAACGCGGACATTATAGTGATTTATTATGACCATCAAGTGGCAATGGGCCCTGTTAAAGAGACTGGTTTCTATATATCAAACTGCGCGTTTAAACCGCAAAATTGCATCAATGTCTGCGCGTGCCCAGTGGTCGGATTTTAATCACAATGGAATGTGTGCCCCATGTCCAGTGGAGCCAAGCCATACATTAAGTAGCGCTATTTTATGGCGCATGCCCAGTTGTCTGTATTGCTAACAGTACTGTTGAATTTTCACACTAGTGCCATTCTGCACTGTCCGAGACTTACAGTACCGCACAGTATACACAATAGTAAATTAATTACTACTGTACATAAGGTGCTACAGTAGTGGACTAACAGCAGTTTGTAGGGCAGATGCAGAGCGCAAACTTGCGTCAATGAAAATGCTGTCCTAGACTTGGTAACATTAGTAAGTTAATATGTTTAGTATCTGATAGTTGGCTGTGTATAAGAAAGGGGTCTCTATAGTACAAACTGACTTGCATCAATGTCAGCACAGTTTGCGTTGTGGTAACTTATAGACAGTTCTGATGGGTTACGGTACAAATAGGATCTCTGGCGCGTGCCCAGTGGTGGGGTTGCAATGCATTGCCAGTGGTGCTGCGTCATAGCCATACCCTTGTAGCGCTATGGCTATGTACTGTACGCCATGGCGTACAGTATGGAATATCATACTGTACAGTACCGGGTCATGATTCACACACAGTGAAAGTGTGGTATTATTATTATTACACTGACTGTGTAATAATAATAAAAAAAATAAAAAGTGTAACCTTGACTGTCTAATAATAATGAAAAGCTTCATTATTAAGCTTCCTGGTTTCGAACTCGGGTTGTACAGACGTCTGCAATGTAGAAGTTCGATTTCTTACCTCTACGCTACAGACGCCTGAGTACTGTACTTCACCGTATGGTACTGTAGATGTCACATAAAGTACTATAGAGGACTAGGAGAGACTTGTGAGCAAGGGCTTAGGTGATCCATCTTGCTTACACTTCTCTCCTTATGTTCGAGACCTTTATAATTTAATTTATTTTTTTAATGTTCACTATAGTACTGTAGTTCAGTCTTGTTATCCAACCCTTACAATCAATCTATTGTACTGTAGATGTGCCCAGCTACAGTACTGTAGTTTGTTGCTCCATACGGTACGCCATACAGTATACCGCATTGCTAGTTGTGCGCTACACTGTGGCATTTTGAGTCTCATAGCACTGCGCATGCCCAGTTGTCTGTATTATATGGTACTTATAACTGTAGAATATGGAATAAGCCATATGAACTTATAACTTATTTATCTATTTGACTATTATTTGTTTTTCATATATGATAGCAACATATTATCATTGAATATTTCTATCTCATAGCTCCATGAATATTAGTTGTTTTTATGCATAAATCATTATTTGTCTTATATGTATATTGCCAGATAATTCACAGCAATTTTCTCACATCAAATTCATATAATAAAACCTTTATTTATGTAATTAACATATAGGATTTGCACCCAAACCTACAACTTATTACAAAATAATAGCCAATTGTTCAGTTGCTGCGAATGAGCCACATAGGTGCAAGATGGCACTTCAACCACATACGATTCATAAAACATTAAACACTGTTAAATATCCCATAAGTGCACATAAAACACACCCAAAAAAAACCAATATGAGTGATAAAGCTCATTGCATATGATAATGGTGCTCCAGCCAATCTACCTTATGCTAAAGCTAGAATCTGTTCACACCCATTCCGCCCATTGATTATTCACAGCTGCAGCTACCATCATCATTAGTTATCTGTACTTAACCTTGCCCCCTGCTAAGTGCAAGGGTTCTGTCAGAAGCAAGTTTCGCTTCCCCATACACACAGCTCAGAATCACACAGAGCTTTTTAGACTATATATGTCCATGACACTCTCATAACACTCCTATGAGAGACTCCACTTGCAGTAAATCTGTAATGTGCAGGTTTTAAATCAGCAATGAACAATAAATAGACCAGCATTAGCCAGAAATACCACTGTAATAGAGATGGCTATGGAGTCCAATAGAGAAGGTCAAAGTGCCCATGAAATGCGTTACACTAGAGTTTGTGTATCCTATCCTGACAAGCCATATGCAATATGATGACCCCCATTCTGTGTTAGCATATGATGAAATCCTAATAAATTCAAGTCAAAGTTACAACAAAGACTTTTCAATTGTTAGAACCTGTGCCTTAAAGATTTATAGAAAGGACTTTCTCTGAGGGGTTTTTGGATTCATCTTCCTCTTGGGCAGGAAACACTAATTATTGGTTGTACAGGACCATTCCTTCAGTTAGTGGGTACAAATCAACCTCTTCCAAATCTCATGAGATAGAGAAGTTCTGTGCACTCACAATGTTACTACCCAGTTGCTGGCCCAAAACACCAAATTTCACTCAATGACAGATCCGACCAAGTTCTGTATGGCTCAGAATAGGACATAGATAAGCAAAAAGATTTGCATCTACCTATATGCACTGTATATGGGAATTTTGCACATGTGCACAGAGATCCATCAAACTCAGGATGAGGTCCTTAATTCCATGTATGCAATGCAACAGTAGTTACAGCTGACTTGCATTCTACCGTGCATGAGCCCAAATATGTGTACTCGGGGCTGTTTTTTTCTCCTCAAAAATAGGTTCAGCACCTGTGGGTGGAGCTACTGCTAGGGGTGGAGCTATAGAAAAACAATTTTATATATAGATATAAAAAAATATAATAATATTAATATAGTAATATAGTATTTAGAAAAGAAGGCACTCAAAAGGGACTTTAAAGTAAAACTTATCTTATGGAAAATGCATTTTGGCCCAGGACAATATATCATAGTTAATGAGAATTCCTGCTGAAAATTAGCACTGTGTGTAGTCATTGAAAGTCTACATCCACAGACTTTTAGGATAAAATCTGTATCTTGATCATAAATATAAAATATCTGCTGTAATAAACTATGCAAAAATACACCCTGTCCCCAATTTCACTGCATGGAAGTGATGTAATTAAAGTTTTCATACAGTACATGTGTTTGGAGAACAGACATTTGTTTGGGGAGCACTTTAACATTGTTCTAAATCACTCCTTGAATCCAGTGGTTTTTTTGGGATCCATTTATCCACTGGATTTGAATTCCCATTTTTAAGTGATGGTGCAATCAACCAATTTTTTACCATTTGTGTTTATTGTTATGAATGATCTATGAATGATTTCCAGTACATCAATCACAACATTGCATTATAATTCTTGATTTCTTACCCTTGAAGTAAATTTATTGAGAAAATGCGTTGGGTTTCTGGTGCCATGTCCGTACTCTAAGCAAGAGAATCCTGTCAATCAAGCTCACACTCATAATGGTGGTGGTAGGAATATATCATCACCTCAACTGTATTGTGATTGTGGATAATTTGTCACCTTAGTTATGCTATAAGCAATTTTTATAATTTATGAATTGTTTTTTTTTTTAAAAAGAAAAAAATTGTTAATTATTTACTGATCGGCCATTGGGCCTTTTTCTTGTTAGGCAGCCTCCATAATTCTACACCTTGGGGTATCCTAGTGGAAGGGACTTGTAGACACAGTACTGATGACCTACTGAGTTTATCACTCTAATATGTATATATTTCTTCTTTATAGCGCCATCTGTTTTATTCATTTGTGTATCATTTTCTGATCTTTACTAACAGTGGATCTACTGAGAGGTGCAGCTTATTTTAAAATGTCTATTTAAGTGCTAGATAAAGGCATTATTTATATATACATATAAATATAGTATTTAGAAAAGAAGGCACTCAAAAGAGGATTTAAAATAAAACTTATCTTATGGAAAATACATTTTGGCCCAGGACATTATGTCATAGGTAATGAGAGGTTTCAGGAACTAAGGCCCTGATTCAGAGCCGGATGCTCTGACAGAGTGCTCGCTCTGAATCAGGGCCATCCTTCTTCATTTTTAGAGTGGCCTCCTGGCCACTCGTAAAGCTGTGAGTGACCACCCACAGCTATAGCGAGTGGCCAGGAAGATGGTCGTGATGGTCAAGACCATCACGACCATCGGGCTTGCGACAAGACCCTTGTGGTAGGGTCTTGTTGCCGCAAGCCCTGGAGAGCTTTCAGCTCTAACAGAGCCAGAAGCTCTCCACTGACATGACTTGTGATGTCAGTGGGGCCACCCCCAAATGGCAGGTGTTCTCATAGGAATGCCTCTATCTGGGCAGCCATGCCCCCGGCACGCCCACCAAAGGGGGCGTGCTGTCACTCAACATCGACAGCACGCCCCCTTTGGTACGAGACCCGGAGCAACGGTTTGCCAGTCGCTATCTGGGTCTGGCGCATGATGGAGCCGGCTCCATCGTGCACATGTGCACTGGGCTACCATCGACCCGCTTGCTAGCGCTCATCGCTCGCGAGCGGGTCTGAATCCGGCCCTGAGTTCCTGATTGTTCCTGCTGAAAAATAGCACTGTGTGTAGTCATTTCAAATCTTCATCCACAGTCTTTTAGGATAAAATCTGCATCTTAATCATAAATGTAAATATCTTCTGTAATCCACTAAGTAAAAATACACCCCGTCCCCAATCTCACTGTACGGCAGTGATATAATTAGTGTTTCATAGAATTTCCTCTTTTGAAATCAGTTTGAAAGATGTTTTCCAACTACAGCACTTCTACGACTTAAGTCTGTAAATGGTTGAAGCTCTCTGCAAAGCAGATGCATTACAATTAATGGCAAGCAAGTAGCTGGTTTCCAGATCCACTTCTTTTCAGTTTTACAGTACTTGCTGCCCAAAGCCAGGGATGAACCTACTATTCATCCTACTCTATCCACAGGAATGTTTTTTGTTTTGTACAATACAAAAGAAAGCCCACACGTGTTGAAATACAATATAAACACAAGAAATAATAAGTGCATAAATAAATGAACAAAAGTAAATGTACATTTAGAGATTTTAGGCAGTTGAAATATTCATAACCCAAAGGAGTGTTGAATTGTGAATTCAAAACAGTTTACTTAAAAAGGGAACAGTAAAAACATCATATTTTGTTCCCCAGGCAACAGTAAAATTTTATTGGCTGTCATTAAGTACACTCTGAGTTACTTTTAGCTTCTTGACATATTGTTATTGTTGCCTATTCACTTGTTGCAATCATTGATCTCAATTCACATAACAAGGCAGCGAGTAAGAGTCAGAAAATCACAATGGGTTTGAAGAAACAGCTGGCAATGTGTTGTTTTCAGCTACTGTTGCATTTTTGTTCCTGTCAGTTTCTCATATTCACAGATGTATAAATCATTCAATAAAATAAAAATAGTGATTTCTTCAATAATACAAATAAACAAGCACACAATTCTTCTAATACACACTATAAAATTGAATGTTACATGATGTACAACTGCTACTGTCACTCTCTAGGAATTGCAACATTTTATTTAGATTTTAGATTTTTCACCAAACAGATTTTCCTAATTCTCATATACAGTATTATACTATCTCTATTTAAAGATTAGCATCCAGTGTAACCATTAAACTCTTCCAATTGCTTTTATCATTTTCACTCCAAAGCCAGCCTCTTCCTGTCACCGTCACCTTACTTTAAACTGACACTGTCCCATGATAATGCAACTTGCAGAATATTGCACTGAAAATGTTTTTTTTTAAACTTTACAACATCATAGAGTAGAATAAATTAAATCCCCAACTTTAATTAATGCAAACTAAAGAAGTAGAATCAAACCATATCACATTAATTTTTAGAAATAGACATACAGTATTTTACAAAAAGTACAGTATTGTGTGTAGATAGTAAAAGTGTTGTACTGCAAAGGTTTGATTTGAAAAAACAAAACATAAATGAAAACATAATTACCGAGTTATGCAGAGTTGGGAGCAAAATGTAAAAAAGGAGCACAATTGCTCCTAGGCAAGACCATGTTGCACATGCGGGGAAGGGGTTTTGGGTAGATTTAAAATATGCTGATAGATTTAGAGTTGTGCCCTTGTTTAACTTTAATGGTAGTGTAAAAATAAAGCCATACAGTATTGGTGGGCTGCATGCAGTATAAAAGCAGACAATATTTAGCATGTATTGAATAATAAATACATTTCACCCATATAACTGTAACATGGTTTGTTCTGTAAAAACATAAATATGTATGGACTATATTCATAATATAATATTATAATGTGCAATTAAATATTTTTAAACAATAATACCAGTGTTTTGTTTCTCCATGTATATCTTAATTTTAGTTGTTAGCATTACAGTGAATATCCTTCTGCTAGGTGACCTTAAACATTTTTTGTATACACATACTGTATCCCTCCACCTATTTTATGTTTCTTATCCTTCTTCAATATATATTACATCCTTCTAAATGAACTGTTTAATTACGACTTTCATTCAGCCAAGTGTAAGTTATACCAACTACTGTATATCATTATTCTTATCCAACATCATTATTTCTATAACACCTAATTTGCTTGGAAGACTTTTAGCATTTTGTTACCATACATTTCAAATGTCTAATGTTACTTTTAATTTATCGTACCCCTGCTCTATCCCCTCATCCATTTCTATATGCCTTGTTCACTGTTATCACTATGTGGTCAATCCAATTAGGTGCAAATTGCGAATAGCGAGTTTGTTTCCTGAAACTCAGAGTTCGCATCGAAGAGCGCTCTCGAGAATTCTCCAATCCAATTAAAAATGCCTATTCACACTACTCACAATGCGAATTGACTACCAAATGAGATTTGACAGACTTGCATGAAAAAGTGGGGAGACCATCCTGAACCCCCTAAAATGAATAATTTCGTTAGCAGGACTGTATAGAAGGCTGTTTGTGGGCATTAGGAAGGTACTGTAGGTTTTGAAATGGTGTAAAATGGCTGATTTGAGTTTTTTTCTTTAAAATGCAAGAAATTTATAAAAAAAAATACTTTTTTCGTTTAATCTAAAACGAATTAAACAAAAAATAGTAGTTAAAAACTGATAAAAAAAACAATTATTTTTCAACTAAAAATTTAATTGATTTTGGGGTACCTAAACTAATGAAAAAAAGATGATTTTGGGGTAATTTGAGGACAATTCTTTTACCCCCCAAAATAACTTGTAAATATTGGAAGTTATATTAGGGAAGGGAAAAGGGGAGACTCTGAGCACTGGTGCCAAATAAATTAAGATGAAGGTAGAATTACTCCAAATTAATAAAAATGCAGATAGTAGTATCAGGGATATATTATCCTTATGGAGGTGCACACCCATTAGAGTAAGAACAGCATATAGAAAAAGGGAAATAAAGTACTCTCTTTTGGGGGCATGGCCTAGCAGCCATTTTGAGAGGAATTGTCTTGAACTAACTCTGGCCTCACTACCCTTAAAAAAAGGGGTTTTCACCCGGATCTTGTGCCCCACCTGGTAATATCTGGACTGGTCAACTGTCCTTGCATGCGGTAGTGCTATTTCCGGGTTATCTCCACGTACCTGTCTGGTCGACTCCCAGCTCCTGGCCTACTGCTCTGGCTGTCTGCAGTCTCACCAGTGGCACCTCCTTCCCTACTACACAGCGGGATTCCGCAGCCTCTTCATCTTCCAAGGTTGCCAGTCCGCAGGCAGTCCCTTACCTGCTGACCATGGCTCCTGCTGGTGCCCCCACCTGAGATTTCTTGCTGGGTTGCTGTGCTACTGTGGCTCCATCCCAATGATACACCCCTGTGGCAGTTGCTGACTTGCCGCTCCAGAGCCCCTGCACAGCGGCTTTCTCCAGTGGTGCATTGATGCTGACTTTCTCCTTCAGGCCCATAAGTGCAGTAGTGCTTTGGCTATCTGAGATTAAACTTTTCTTCATGGCTGACCCTGTCTGCTTTACTGCTGCCCTCTATTAGCAGGTTGTGGTCTGCATAAACTGCTCCTGATCCTTGCTGCCCCCAGCCTTAGTTAGATGCTCAATACTTTTTTATTTATTGATTTTGGAGGTCACTGTGGTGAAAGACCTATGCCATTGATATAACGGGGCTAAATATTTTTTAAGCTCCTGCTCTTTTTTTGATGTAATACTGCCATCTTGTGAATTCGGATTTGACATGCACCTGACACAGTTTTTTAGTGAGCCTGCATGCCAGACTATGTTTTAATGTTTTATAGTCTCCTGTCCACCCAGAATATATCTCACTATACCTGCACTGTATTAGGTTATGTTTACTTTTCTACCATGCATAAATCCTCAGCTATAGGAGGCAAAAAAAGTACCCAACAGGGCATCATGCAACACCTTTTCTCTCCCGGATTCCCACCCACCATCAAAAACACCTTTCGCTTTCCTTCGCGACAAAAATGAAGACTTGGAGATTAGAGAACGGAGGAATAACCTACGGATCTGTAATGTCCCAGAATCTATTTCTCCCAGGCAATTAGAACCTTGTCTGCAGAGACTTTTTATGATGCTGGTTCCCACCCTTACAGAACAGTCCCTACTCATTGAACGGGCCCACAGAGCCTTGCACCCCAAACCTAATAAACCTAAAGATAATGTCCCGCCCATGGATGTTGTCTATACATTTTTATCATTTAAAACGATCCTGGACTGGATGGATCAACTCTGTTGAGATGAATATTCTACCTCGGTTGCTTTACTTATTTCAAGCAGTCCTGATTGTTGTCCTGACGGTGTTCCTAAGCACTGTTCAATCGATATGTGGTACTTTTATATGGCAAGGTAAAAACCTCAGACCCATAGGAGATGTTTGGCTAAATCCTCTATTAATGGGGGTCAAGGCTTCCCTATATTTGAACGTTATTACTTTGCTACACAGCTCAGCCACATTATGTCTTGGCATTTACACCCTGGTCACAAGAAATGGGTTGATTTTGAAAGTGGTTTAATTGGGGATCAAAGGTTTGGTTTTCTTCCATGGCTCCCCCATGTAAGAGACCAGCCTCGGTACATTTGGTTCCTTGTGTTTAGGCCATTTTATGCATTTGAGATTGAGTAAATAAACAGTTAGATTTAGCCTTGCACCTATCCCCACTGTCACCCCTTTGGAGAAACCCTCAGTTTCCTTTAGGTTGTGTAGGCCCCTATATGTGCCCCTGGGTTGCTGTAGGTATTACTAGAATCCTACATGTTGTTGGGGACTTTTGAGGAGTTATGTGACAAATATGGACTGCACATTCAACACCATTTTTCATATTTTCAGACCACCAGTTTTATTAGCTACCTTAGTAAGTCCTTTTGAGCACCTGTGCACTTATGACCCTGGTCGTAGGGGTACATTTTCTATCTTATATTCCCTATAAGCAGGGTCCCCCTCTGAACTAAAAGAGACATTTGAGTTGGCTTGGGAGACTTATCTGGGAAGGACTTTGGATGATGCAGAGTGGCTAGATATTCTACAGTTGGTCTCAAAGACAACCATTAATTCCAACCTCAAGAAAATTATTTCAAAATTTATACCAGATGGTATATGGTCTCTGAATGACTTCACTGTATCCATCCACTAACATCTGACCTTTGCTGTCATCAGTGTGGACAAAAGGGTTTCTACTTTCATATATGGTGGGATTGTCCAATGATTTCTATATATTGGGATGAGGTTTTATCATTGATAGGCGATGTCTTTAGTACTTTGCCTAGTAAGGATCCTTTACATGTTTTATTATGTAAACTATTTTCCAACTCTTCTAAACCATATAATAAACTATGCACTCTTTGGAAACAATCTACTGCACCTTCTATTACAGCACTAATTAACAGACTTTGGTATACCGCCTCCATGGAATATATCACTACTCTCCTCCATTATAAATTTCCAAAATTCCATGAAATTTGGACCGCTTGGTTCTTACACTGTAATAGAACCCTTCTTGGTCTGGTGTGAACCTCATTGTAGAGTATTGGAATTGTTTGCCACTTCTATATATTCTACTGAGGTTGATTGTATTCCCGCACCCTTGTGACTGCTGCCTGGTGTTCCCTCTTTCCCCTCCACCACATAAAATATTTTTTTTTTCTTATTTTATATAATTTTTACTGCTTAATAGAAATGTAGGTTTATATATTTTGATTCCCCCAAAAAATGAAAATATGGTAGTTTGACGTTTTCTTCTTATTTTTTTTTTATGTACTGTGCTTTATTCAGAGTCCTTTTCTCTGAAATTATGTCACTGTTATGCACAGTTGTATAAATGTGACTCTGAGGCAGGCACTGGGGGAGGTGATTTCTCTCGAAGGAAAGCTAACGGAGGCAGCATGTAACACATTAGCAGCAATCGACTCAAAGGTTGTAGGCTGTCACCCACGTCAAAGCAGTAACCAGATGCTGTCTGTGGTGCGAGGGCCATCTGCAATGGGAATGCAGCATGATGACATCACCTCCCCCGGCACCTGCCTCAGATCATTTGGCACATTGAAGATCTAAAAGTGACATAAGGATCTATCTGGAGGCCATTGGTTATACTTCAATGAGAAATTGTGAAAGGCTTGATCTATCTACCAAAGTGTGAGTGACCCTTTTTCTAAAAATTGGACTTCATAATCACCACAGTATTATACTATCCCATGTATTCTCTCTTTTCTTGGGTGGTACAAAAGAATCTTTGTGAAAAGAGTGGTGATCCTAAAACAGCAAGAAGAACATTTTGTGTTGTTCAGGGTACAACCGAACTTTTCATGAATTAATCTCTTTATGGACAGCTCCATTGTGAGACTCTGTAACTTTTTTTGTATTTGTATCAAGGAAATTGTAAGGTGTCCTTTGAGTCCATCACTGGCTGCAGTCCTTTATGCACAGTTAAGAGACAACTATTATCTCTAAATGTGACTCTGTACTATGTGATGCTACCTTATTTTTTATTTACTAAAGTTTTTTTTTTCTTCTCTCGCTGTATGTATTCTTTTTTATTTGTCATCTACCTTTACAAATAAGGAAATTTTAAAAAAGAAAGTACTCTCTTTTTTTGGGGTACAAGAATCTACCTTGGATAGTAAAACTTAACTTTCAATGTTTTGTCCTAAAAAAATCATAGGAAACAAAAAACTTAAATTATAAACATACAATAATATCCATACAACAATTGCACAATGTTATATTAAATAAACAAACACTTGTATCATATCAAAAAGCACATCAGAGAGTGGTCAAGATTTATGTAAATAGATTTAATAATCCAAGGTACCAATACCACAATACAAGGGAAACCACCCTTAATTGGTTCTGATGCAGCTGTAGCCAAGGTGAAGTTTTAAGTTTGTATATATATATTTTATACAAGGGAAAAATATCCCAATATCTATAAGACAAGCACAATCCAACCACATATGAATTAATAGTAGATGATTAACAGTTAATAATCTATAATCTTCTGAAGAGGAAAAAAAGCAAACAAATGAATATTCAGATCACAATTTAGCACAGCATTTTTCCTTATATATCAATCATCTCAACATAGTATCTTTTTTATGCATCTGTAAAGTAAATATTCTTTCAAACTAGGTGCAAAATATCTATGTAGGAGTCAAATTGTGACTCAATGTAGTTTCACTAGTCTGGAATGTTTAAGGTGTGGTAAAGGCAATACTTTACTTTTTAGGACATACTTACTGTGCTTGCCCCAACACACCACTCTTTATTGCCACAAAACCCCATAACCTAAATTAACCCCATCTCACAGACCATGGGGGTCATTCAGACCCACTCACGAGCGCTGGACGCTCCCAAGTGGGTCAATGTTCCCCCACTGCGCATGCGCACGACGGAGGGAGCCAAAATCACTTCCGGGCTTGCAGCAGCGAGACCCTACTGCAGGGTCTCCGTCACAAGCCCGATGGTCGCAATGGTCAAGACCATCGCGACCATCATCATGGACGCTCCCATATGCTGTGGGTGGTCACCCACAGCTATGCGAGTGGCCAGGAGGCCACTCCATTTTCATGGAGGAGGGCACTGATTCAGAGCGAGCGCTCTGGTCAGAGCGTTCGGCTCTGAATCAGACCCTATGTTCCATGCTAGATATCATTTAAGTGATTACGCAGACCAGCAAGTTTGTTTGCAATTCTCTGGCATTTGGTGATTTGGTTTTCTGATTTGAAAAATAATGTTGATTTTTTTTTGTAAGTTTTTTTCCACAAAATGATTGAGAAAATACAGTATGGGAAAATAGCCTATTCATGTGTATTCTGATGAAATGTTTATTTTATTGCCAAAAGTTAAAAAAAAGTTACAATGTTACTTACATGTACAAGTACTTATGCTGCCTTTTACTTTTCCCTTTAAAGCTTTGTTTGGTACATTTTCTTATATACACTGCTTGCTGATCTTCTCTGTGCAGTAGGCTCCCATCATATTGACAATAAATCTTCCTTTGTATTGTCATTCCATCTCCTTTATTTTTTTGGTGGAATATTTCTCCCTGATCCTCACTAATACCCCTTTCAGACAGAAATCCAAATTACCAGGTTAAACATTTCAACCCTGTAATTTGGTGATTTACACAGGACCTTTTTCTGTCTGAAAGAGTCATCCCAGGTCTAAATTCATGGGACTTTGACCCAGGAATTTACCAGGGTTGGAAACACAAGAATTTAGTTGACCCTTTCAGACAGAAGAAATACCCATGTAAATCAGCAAATTACCGGGTTGAAATTTTTTACCAGGTAATTTGCTGTCTTTCTGAAGGGGGTACAGACAGAGAATGTCAAAATAACCCAGTATGCAAATGTCGGGAAAAATCTGGGTTTTTTGCCATTTGCTGTCTAAAAGTGGTATAATTGTTCTAAGATTTCCAGGAATATTCCATAATTGTTCAGAAAGTTAACTTTCAAGCACAAACAACGTAATGCTTTGTATTTTTCTAGAATGTTTCCCACTGTTTGCTAGTAGTTGTGATCTCTGGAATTCCCTAAATACTTCTTTACAAGTTACTTAAAAGCATTCTAGGGAGTACATTTACTAAAGTGAGAGTTTTTAGAAGTGGAGATGTTGCCCATAGCAACTAATCAGATTCTAACTATTATCTTCTAGAAGGTGTAAGTTAAATGTTTAGTAGAATTTGATTGGTTGCTATGGGCAACATCTCCACTTTAGCAAGTATACCCCTAAGCCTCTATTGTAACAGTTTCCTTTTTTGTCTTCAAAATCATTTTCTGCTAAAAGTTTTTTAAGATTTGTTCAAAACAAATATGTATTCTTCCTATATGGCATCTGAGAGTTCCAGAAACATTTTACACAGATGTTTAATACAATTTCCTTGTTTTGGCAAAGTCCTAGTTTGATATGAAATGGGGAGGAGTAGTTTCTGTATCCTGGTTTCAAATCAGCCATGCTTGTCCATTGTTTTTCAATCATGTCACTTGGCTGTATCATTTGCTGTCGAAAAGATTTGAGATTTTACAGCACTTTAGGATCAGCACTGATCATTTATCCTTGATCTTTGTAGTTCAGCTTTTCTTCTGGATATTTCTGGAAGATTCATGTAACTTACTGACCCCCATGTCTGATTTGTGCTACAAAAATAATCCTTTTTAAGAAGTTTGGTCAAATGATGCTAAATTCTGTAAAAAAAAAAGTGGCTAAAATATAAACAACAGGTTTACAAAAGATATAGACAAATTATTGAATAGCAAAAATAAATTTTAATTTTGTGCAAAAATGGTATATGATGGATTTTTCAAACAGTTTTTCCATTACAGACATGTGTGCATTGATTTTTTTTCTTCTGTCCTCTCCCATGGCCTTAACTTACTTTCTACAAATGCCAGTACCATTAAGGAAATTAAATTAATTTGCTATTTTAATTATCAAATTAAACTATGTTGCCATGTGTTCAACATTGCAGTATGATTCAGGTATAATCATGTGATGCAAATTTGCACAAGACACTGGACAATCATTAACATACAGTATGTACTGTAATGAATGCCACCTAAGCATATTTTTTTGCAGAAGAAATCCTATACATAAACTTATTTTCAATGGTATGTTAAACAGGAAAAAAAACATTCTCAGTCAGATTATTTGGACTAAGCTATCTGTAATATGAATTTCCTTGCCCTCCTCTCACTCTTTCACTCCACTTTATCACTTTCCTAGGCTTAGTGCATCTCCCCCCAAATCTTCCACTAATAACAAATTTAAATCAAGCTTAAACTGATAAAATAAGTAGATATACATTTACTTATAGGTATTGAACTTGTATAGTGTTACATTAATAGCTACTATCAGATTATAATGCAAATTTATTTTTCATATTTATAACAATTAACAATTATAGTTGTGCTGTATAATTTCAGTAAGCTTTTATTTCTATAAGAGGTCATTCCACACGGAATGAAATATTAAATTCCATGCAGATTTCTATGTAAGGTAAATAAATGCTGAAAGCAGTGCAGGAAATGAAGCGTAAAGCCATAGTAAAAGATTTCGTCCAATAGGAAGAAATTTTCTTTTTTCTTTAAAAGCTTATTTTTTTTCCATAACAGATATTAATGATGCTCCCAGGGACCTCTTAACAATTCCTCCTCTATGAACTTATGAAAAGCAGAGTTAGGTGACTGTTAATTACTGAGAAAGCTATTTCTCTGGTGTTTTCTTGCTACTAAGTTTGTGCTGCATATCTATATAACCCATAAGCCTCTTTGTGCACATAGGCTTACCACAATTTAGTAAGCAGCACATTTTGCTTTTTGTCACTGGGTAAAACCATCTTGAGATAGCACTAACATATATCTGGCAATGGAGACCTTTGATACAAGAAAAAAGGAATATGGGGTTTTCAACTGGGCTCTAAAAGGAGCTCTGGATTGGTAATTTATGTTGCAACAAAAAACTGTACTCCCTCAAAAACTGCATTGCATATATTTAGGTTGGAGCACATTTTTTTGTAAATAGACCCCTTAAGGGGAGATAACTACAGCTCATAAATTGAGTTAATATTCAAAACATCTTGTGGCAGCAGAGTAAAGTTTCTACACCAAACATACTATACTCAATATCTCCCATAACAATTGACTGAAGGAGCACAGAGTATCATGAGTCTCCAGCGATCCTGTCTGTAAACACTATAATGTGGTACCCGAAAGCATGAGATTAGTTGTACATGAGATGGAGAGGAATAATCAGAATGTAGTTTAAACAATCATAAGGTCAACAACCAACTGTCATAATGTCTACATGGTCAAAATGTCGACAACCAAAAGGTAAACATGGACATAAGGTAATCCTAGCATGTCAGCCATACAGTCATATTTTCCTAATTGTCACATAAGAAATCATTGTCACTCCCTGCTAGAGAACTGTGCATTGACTAACTGCTCACCAATTATGTGCAACACCATACTTTAATTGCTGCCAGAGTTACTCTTATCCCCATCACAGTAGCAGTAATCCCCTTCATAGTTGCGATAAGCAAAGCATGTAGACCTGTCTATATTTTGACTGTAGATTTAACTATGGACAGTTACTTATCCTTTTAATGTCAACATTTTTATTGTCAACTTTTTAATATGGTCAACATGACAACATTCAAAATATATTCATGTCGATATTTTGCATTTCAACATTTTGACCATAACATATAGACATAGTCAAAATGTCAACAGTCATAAAATAAGCATGTCTATATTTTGCATGTCAAGAATTTGACTATATCAAAATAAAGACATGGGGCCAAAAGTAATAAGGCGAGAGTTTAGAGAATGTGACAGTTCAGCAGTAAAATCTCACATTGGTTCGAGTTTTATCTTCAAAATGGGAAAACATCTGGATGAGAGTTTAAATCATGACAGTTTTTTTAGGTTAAAAACATGGGAGTTTGTATGTTCTCGGGCGCTATTACATTGGCCGAGTTTAAAAAGTGTGAGAGTTTATTGCTAAACTCTCACATTTTCTAAACCCTCACCCTATTATATTTGGCTCTTGGTCACAGCTGAGAAGATAAACAGAAGCTTCCCAAATGGTTTCCAAAGACAGATATACAATACAAGATAATCTAAAATACTGGCTTCAGTGTATATAAATGTAACTTTGTGTAAACACCTTAAATGTGGATAAATAAAACCCTGTATGACCAGGACTTTGTCTGTCCAATGAAAAACCTCCTTCTTTACTCACTTTACTTGAGCTTTGCACACAAGAAAAGGAAAATTGTGTACTACAGTAGTTTAGGTGTTAAAGAAATGTATTTTATTTTTAATTACATAGTATATAAGATATACTGTATACATGTCTTGGAATTCAGTTCCTATAACAGACAATGATTAATTTAATAAAACAAATTAAAATTAATTTAACTAGGCTGTTGGCACTAAGGAAGGAGTTGAGCTGTAAAATATGTTGCAAGACTCCAAATAAGTGAGACTCATTCTGTTTTTATTAATTACGTTTTATTTTTACTTTCAATTGATTCACATTTTTAAGTGTTCATATTTATTATGTGACTTTTTAGTGCCAACAACCCAGTTAAATGTATTTTATTTTGCTTTATAAAATTAGTCATTGTCTGCTATAGGAACTGAGTAAAGAAGGAGGTTGTTCATTTGACAGACAAAGTCCGGGCTGCTGACAGAACTGCTGCATGGGCAACCTCCCTGACATAAAAGGTAGGAGTCACCTCTGATCTATAGCAATAATACCATTCACCATGCTCTTCCCAAAAGTTATGCAATTTGGTATAATAGTGTATAAGTGCTGCCTCTTTCTGGGAAGAGAGTGCATATGGGAGTCTTTGCTTAATGTTTTCTTTTTTGCATATTGCTTTGTGTAAAAGAAGGCATCCAGGTAACTGACAGAATGAATTAAACAATTAAATGGTGAATATAAAGTATAATGAAAGTAGTAACTTCCACACATGTGATTTCTGAGTTAATAAAACAATTAATCCCAACATACTTAAAGGTTCATATGAAATTCCTGGGTAGGTTGAGCAATTGCTCAATATTTTAATAGTTTAATAAGGAAATAAGTATACAAAATATTGTTCATTGCTTGTGAGAACAATTACAGTAATTATTCTTCAGGTGCCACATTCTTTAAAGTTATTATGTAATTGTGTTATTCTGTATGTATGACTTAACAGTTTAGTATAGCGGATACAAGTTAATAATTTTTTTTGAGTGAGGGATAGTATACATCCATCAGATATAACATTAAAACCACTTGCCTAATATTGTGGAGGTCCCCCTCATGCTGCCTAAACTGTTCTAACCTATTGAGCATAGACTCCACAATCCAATGAAGGTAAATTTGGATAGCAGCAGATCCTTTAAGTTCTGTAAGTCCTCCATGGCTCATACATCCCACAGATGCTTGATTGGATTGAGATCTGGGGAATTTAGAGGCTAAGTCAACAACTTGAACTCTTTGTCATGTTCCTCAAACCATTCCTGAACTATATTTGCATTGTGGCAGGGTGTATTATCCTAAGAAAGAGGCCACTGCTGTCAGGGAATACCATTTCTATGAAGGGGTGTACTTGGTCTGCAACAATGTTTAGGTAGGTGGTGCATGTCAAAGTAACATCTACTGTACATGAATGCCAAGACCCAAGGTTTTCCAGCAAAACATTGCCCAGAGCATCACATTGTCTCCACCAACTGGCCTTTCTTCCCATAGTGCATCCTGGTACCATCTCCTACCCAGGTAAATTATGCGCATACACTCGGGTGTCCACTTGATACAAAATAATATGTTATGCAACAGACCAGGCCACCTTCTTTCATTGCTGCATGGTTCAGTTTTGATGCTCACATTCCCATTGTAGGCATTCTTGGTGGTGCTGGGGGATCAGGATGGGCACTCTGGCTGGTCTGCAGCTATGTAGCCTTATACTCAGCAAGCTGTGATGCACTTTGTGTTCTGACACCTTTCTATCATAGCCAACATTAACCTTTTTAGCAATTTGTGCTACAGTAGCTCTGCTGTTGGCTCAGACCAGGCGGGCTACCCTTAACTCCCCACGCACATCAATGACCCTTCAGGGACCATGATCTTGTCTTTGGTTCTTTCTTTGATCACTTTTAGTAGGTACTAACTGCTGCATGAAGTAAATTCCCCACAAGACCTGCCATTTTGGGATGGTCTGACCCAGTCATCTACTGTAGTTATCACAATTAGAATTTCATTCAGATCCTTACTCTTGTCCATTTTTCCTGCTTCCAACACATCAACTTCAAGAACTAACTGTTAATTTGCTGCTATTATATCACATTCCTTGACAGGTGCCATTGTAACAAAATAATCAATGTTATTTACTTCACCTGTTACTGGATTCTATGTTATGACTAAAGCAGTGGTTCCCAAACTTTTTGAATCACTGCACCCTAGTGTATTAGCATTGTCTTCACGGCACCCCTAAGTTTAAGTTTGTTATTGAGAAATTCAGAACATTTTTTTTTTGTAAAGTGTAGTAAATTTTGCTCACCTGTCAACCTTAGGATCAGTTATGTGGCGGTGGACATGTTTGCACTTTAGTTTTTCCACATTAGATTCACATTACATTGACCACAAATAATTTGATTTGTTGCTGGACCACCAATCAGAGGGACCGCTGCTAGTGTCTTGAGGCTCCCCAGGGAGCCACAGCACACAGTTTGGGAACCACTGGGATAATGGGTATATATTTCAGCAATTTATGACCAGTTTTTTAGCAATCATCTATGAACAAATTAAATCTCTTGGCAATGTGCCTATTTAAATGAGAATATTTTAATTTTATTTATAAATCTGATAAAGTGAGTTTTATGATGTTTTTCTTTTCAGTATCAATGACTTTTTAGAAGCCTATTAAAAAAAATTTGTTCTTATTTTACATTAATTATTACAGATGAGGGAAACCATTCAACCAAGTTAAAAAGTTTACAGATGCCAGGCTTTTATGGTTGTCAAATCACCTTGCAAAGGTTGAGCTGAAAAATATACTGTATTTGGATCGAATTTATATTTTATAATTAGAGTTTTTAATAAAATTGACACTAGAGAAACAAAAAGGAAAAAATCATATTAAGATAATAAATCATTAAAAAATTAACAGCAGTTTTTATATGGAGTACTACTCACTTATAGTGAACAAATGAAAAGTTGCAAATGTTCAATCTAAAATGGTGACAATGTGAAAAATTTAATTTACCTACTACTTCTACTACAATTACTACTATAGCTACTACTTCTATGACTACTACTATTAATACTACTACAACTACCACCACTTATAATAAATTACTTATTTGTTATACTTTAAAAAATATATTTTATTGATTTAAATTAATATAAATATAAAACAAAACTTGTTATATCAATAAATAAAGTTTGTGGAAAGATTTTTTTTTTATCAGGCAATTACCTGGAGATCACTTTCACTCTCATACTTATCTATCAGTTTTACTACCCATGCCCCACTACTCTTTTTTAGGCATGTGAATTAGTAGATATTGATGTAGTTAATATGTCTGTAATAACAATCCTCAAGTAAAGTTCAGCACTGCATAGTGCATTAGATCTTCACCGTTCCACTCCATAGCTTTCCAATTTTGGAGATCCCTTTCTTCTTTCAAATATATGAAGAATTGATAGAAATTAGACCCAAATGAAATCTGATGGCTGTGAAAAGAGCTGTTCTGGGATGTGCATAGCACATTTCTTCACTAGCTATGATTTAATCAGAGAAATAGCCAGTTTTCCATGATATTTAAATCCCAGCTGACCACTCATTAATCTATTAATTTAGCTAGCAGCATTTGATTCAGAAAGAAAGAAACTTAATAAAGATTTATACTATAAACATAGCAAAGATATGATGCATGAACATTTTAAAAAAATATTTAATGAATGAGGAAAATACTTGCACTGCCTGTCATTACAGCCATCGAATGGGCTTGAATCTAATATCCATCAATTAATTGAGCAACCATGCCATGAGGAAGATTATAATCATCATCATCACTATCACTGTGTTTACCTGACACTTGCTCATAGTATTCATCCTAAATTGTAAAGAAAATGAACAGCACTAAAAATGTATTCCATGTGGATAGCACAAACCAGAAAATATCTTTCTTCTGACATCCACATATAATGGACCTCTGCACTGTTTTGCATTTTACAATTTAAAATTAGTTTTATGAATAATTTTTCATAGCATTGAGACTTATTTTTATTCTTTCTTGATTCAACAATACAAGCATTGTCAATTGATTTACAGAATAGACCAATTGATTAAACATAACAGTTTATGTTGTTAACCAAAATGAAGGAGATTTACTCACCCTAATTAAGCAGAAATCTCGAGTTTATACTTAATTGTCATTGACTAATATGTTCTACTATAGTATTAGCCATCTAAAAAAAAATATTTTACTAAATGATATGCTTATAAAAATGATTGGGTTTGTTTTGTTGATATTTATCATGTCAACATAATGTTTACATGATGCAGCATGTTGACATGATTAGTATGTTGACATTGGCCATTTCACCCCTGATGAAAAATCAACATGATCAGAAAGTTGACATTTGACAAAACTGTGTGTCTCATTGGTGTGGTGATCACTTAACTTTGGCGATGCAGCAATGTTCTCGTTTCAGCTAATCCAGAAATCCAGTGATCATCTGATCCAGTAGTGGTGAGTAATTCTAACCCCTAACCATAATAATAACCATAGTGCCTAACCCTCCCCTTAGTGTCGAACTGTAAACCTCCCATCACACAGCCTAACCCTGACACTCTACTTCCAACAGGGAATGGGATTGAAATACCAGCTGCTAAAGAGCCAACAGTTCAAATCCTGACAATGACAGGCTGACAGGTGAAGATCCCGATGCCCGGTGGTCAGTATGTTAACCCTCCCTAACCCTCCCTTAGGATTGCCTAATCCTAACCTCCAACACTAGTGCCTAACCCTAACCCCCCTTCCCTTAGCCTAACCCTAACCTTTCCTGGGGTTGTCCAACTCTAAATTCCCCTGGGGGTCCCTAAACCTAACCTCCCCTTCCCTGTGCAAAGGGTATACTTACCTGGCAGAGAGGATGTTCAGCCCAGCGTTCTCGATGTTCAAGCATTAGGATTAACATAGGCATCAGTATTTTGACACCTATGTTAAATCCCTTGCCTAGATTACGCTGTCGGGATTGAGACTGACGGCCATGCAGTTGCTGGTCTCATAAAAACATGGCCCCTACACAATGTATACATTTCACATGTTGACATTTTACAGTGAACATTCTTCATTCATATATTATTTACTGGCTTAATATTTGTATAATTTTTCTGTTTTTACTCAACAGGAGAATCAGATGGCTAAAATGTGCTCAAGGCACAGTGTGTGGCTTCACTACACCTCAGAATTCAATAATGCTCTAGGGCTAGCTGATTTGTTAAAAATGAATGAAATTAGGTTTTGCATGCGCTATCTCTGTATTATAAGACTTAACTATTAACAACTATGAACAATATTAAACATGTTATGTTACACCACAATTCAACAGAAAAAGAAGTGTGATAACCCATATAGGATTAAAATTTGTTTGTATACAAAGTTGTGGTAAATGGATTATCATAAGCCCTGATGTTGCTTTCTGTTGGATCATTTGGAGGGAGTGGCTCTTATTCTAAATATTCTTGAGACCCATCTCTTTACTTTATCCTTTCACCACAGGAAAGGATTTCTCTCCAGAGTCAGTAATCAGACAAGAATTTGTGCCAATTAAATTAGTATTTATTAGTAAAACACTACCATAAAGGCTAATAAGGGGTGGGACTGACAAGGTTACGTAGGATACAATATTGTGGCTTTGGCAAATAGTATAAATAAAGACAAATTGTGTCTCAATATCATAATAAGTGCACTTAGATAATATCACAATTACTGTTTAATGCTACCTTATTACAGTATTCCTTAAATTAATTAACTAATCCTAATGTTTCAGGAAAACACTATAACCTAACTCTAGCTTATCTAAATGACAATGTTACAGGCTTGATATTATATCACAGGTATTTTAACATGCCCTTATTCAATCAGCACTGATATGTATATTTTTGTAACTATCTACCACTTTTTTTCTATCATGCTATTTAAAAAGTCAGCACATTATTAGCAAGGTAGTTCCTCCAGAGGGCTTGAAAGTTGGTATATTTGGTTTGCATTTCGGTATTTGTGTGCATAAGTTGTTGCATTGAGTGTTGCCATGCTGTTTAATAAACCCTTACACAAATTGCCTGATTCAGCAAGGATTGCAACTTCCATTACGCATGCAATCAGCTGACTGTTGCATTCTGTACATGCATATGCATCACAGTGTGCATACACTGAACACACCACTGCAATCGGGACTGTGATCATAGTGACTATGCAGACCCATTGCAGAGTGATTGATAGGAAGTCATTTGGAGGTTGTGATGGGGGGGTGGTCAGCGACAAGCAGGAGTGCCAGTGTGTTTGAATGCCGTTGCAGGGGCATGCATAAATTATCCACTGTGATGCTATACACAGCTTGTGTACTCACTGCGTGCGATGAGGTCAGCAATTCCTGAGTAAGGTCAGAGCTTGTGCAAGTGTGCATGAGGCTGCAATTGTAATCGATGTTACAGATTGTTTTGCAGTCTTGCTAAGTATTACGGATGTGTGTAAGGTCCTTATGATGTGATAGCATAGCGATCGCAGAGGATTAGCATATCTTCGCAGTGAGACTGCATGCGTAATCATTATTGAATTCGCAGTTGTGATACTTGCTGAATCAGGCCCAAGGTCACTACCTCTCTCTTACAATAGAAGCTTGCTAATGTACAGTTCAGTAGTAATGATTTGTTCTCACCCCAAGCAGAACTCAGCTGAGGTCTGGGTTCCTCCCCCAAAGGTAGACACAGCTAAACTGGTATTATGGAGGTTGCTAGTGGCACTACTCAGTTAATATCAATTTCTTACAGCTTGTCTTTTCTGAAGTTGATGGCAGCTCAGTTTTAAGATATGAAAAGGCTTTGTAGTAGTTGTCTGTTGAACTTGGAATAGGTCTGGAAGATAACTGCTACTTTCTGGACTGTAACCACCAATTTCCATAGGTCTCTAATGTCTAATCCCGGCAGGGGTCTAATGATAAGTGTCGGAATCCCGATGCCTATCATTATCCCTATGTCGGGAGCCCGATGCCCGGCATACCGAATGAAGGTAAGCCGGGTGGCAGGCTCAGACACAGCTGCGGGGGGAGTTAGGTTAGGGGCTCCCGGAGGGGACTTAGGGTTAGGCACCCCCCGGGAGGGTTAGGACTAGGCTAGGGGTAGGATGGGTTAGGGTTAGTCATCCCTGGGGTGAGGTTAGGGTTAGGCACCCCACCAGGAGACTTAGTTTTGGGGTGTTGGGGCAGGGGGGTTAGGTTTAGGCACTTGGGGGGTTTAGGGTTAGGCACTAGGGGGGATGTTAGGGTTAGGCATCCCTAAGGGAGGGTTAGGGTTAGGGTGGGACAGGGTTAGATTTTACTTATCTAAATCCCCTGTTGGTATCCTCATTGCTGCCGGTCTACTGGCATCTATATTTGCTGCTGGCGGCTATTCATACTGATTCATGGATACCTTTCTCCACTTTTGTGTTTCAGGATGAACTCCTCCTCCACTTTTGTGTTTCAGGATGAACTCCTCTACCATTGTGTCTCCACACCTCTCTGGCTGTGTACTCACTGTCACAAACCATGCTAGAGACCTCTAGCTGAGTCCCCTGCATCTCCCCATGTGCTTATGTCATCGCACCTTGCTGAGTTGCCGGCCGCTTCTGTCTGTGGAATCCAGAGTGGGGCCTATGCCTGAAGGTGGTTTCCTGCATCCCCACTGTTGCCTAGGTGTCCCAGCCACACTTCCATTCAATTCCTGCACTTCAGTGTATCAGACCTCCAGATCATGTGCGCGACCAACCTGGATCAAGTCATGTGGTCCAGATCCATCCAGTCAGCAGCACTCTCCAGTTGCTCCAGCCAATCAGCATCTGACCAGGGGTATAAAAGCCCTTCCCTGACTCTAGGCCTGATTCAGACTTTTTTCACCAACTACTACCGCAAGTTCATCAAGGTGTTCTCCTCGTTGGTTGCTCCTATTACAGTTCTCACTCAAAAAGGTGCTAACCCTGGTGTATGGTCTCCTGAGGCTATTTTGGCTTTCCACCAGCTGAAACAAGCCTTCATCTCAGCACCAGTTTTGAAACAGCCTGACATGACCTGTCCCTTTATCCTTGAAGTAGATGCCTCTATGGAAGGGGTGGGAGCTGTTCTCTTGCAATGATCCGATGATGGTAAGTTACACCCCTGCTGCTTCTTCTCTCGAAGATTCCTACCTGCCAAGAGGAATTATCCCATTGGAGACCAAGAACTCCTGGCGATTAAGCTGGTGTTAGAGGAATGGCGTTATTTGCTTGAAGGAGCCTCGTACCCTATTTCAGTCTTCACTGACCATAAAATTCTGCTTTGCCTACAAACAGCCTGATATTTACATTTCAGACAGGCCAGATGGGTGCTGTTTTTCTCATGATTCGATTTTAAACTTTCCTACCATCCTGGTCCTCAGAATACTAAGGCTGATGTCTTATCTCGCTCCCTGGATATTGAACAGGGAAATAAACAAGAACCTCCTCCTCCAATTCAGGAACCCACATCCTTTGCCTCTACCAAACTCTTGTCAGTTCCACCTTGGGGAAAGACCTTCGTGGCCCCGGATCTTTGTAAAAAGCTGTTGCATTGGGCTCACACTTCCTGATTTTCTGGGCTTACCGGGGTAGAGAAGACTGTCAAATTCATTCAACACTCATATTGGTGGCCTACATTGAAGACTGATGTTGAAGATTTTGTTGCTACCTGCGTCAAATGTGCTCAACATAAAATCTCTAGAAGAACATTTGCTGGTCTATTACATCCATTGACTGTTCCTCAACAGCCCTGGTCCCATTTATCCATGGACTTTATTAGGGACTTGCCCCCATAACAAGGCCACAATACCATATGGGTAATTGTCGACAGATTCTCTAAGATGTATCATTTCGTGCCTTTAACAGGTTTGCCTTCAGCATCTCAGCTTGCACAGCTCTTCATTAAGGAAATTTTCAGTTTGCATGGTCTGCCTCAAGATATCATCTCCGACAGAGGAGTCCAGTTAGTGGCCAAGGTTTGGAGGTCCCTGTGTTCAGCCCTGCAAGTGAAACTTAAATACTCTATGACCTATCACCCTCAGACCAACGGGCAGACAGAGAGGGTGAACCAAGACCTTGAACAGTTCCTGCATCTCTTCATTTCATCTTCACAAGACGATTGGTTGGAACTACTTCCTTGGGCCAAGTTTGCTCATAATGATCACTATCACTCCTCCACTGAGAACATACCCTTTTATACTGTGTATGGTCAACATCCTTGCCTACCTGAGTTCCCACTGGTTCCGACTGTACCAGCTGTTAAAGATACCCTCCTGCATCTGCCGGCTATCTGGGACAAGGTCCATTCTTCATTGTTGAAGGCCTCCATATGCTACAATAAGTTTGCTGACCATAAGAGACGAGCCGTCCCGAAGTTCCAACCTGGGGACAGAGTATGGTTGTCTACCCAAAATCTTAGGCTTCACATCCCATCTATGAATTTCACACTTCGACTCATCGGTCCATTTTCAGTGGAAAAGGTTATCAACCCAATGGCTATTCAGTTGAAGTTACCTCCTGTCTTATGAATCCCTAATTCATTCCACGTGTCTCTCCTGAAACCTTTAGTTTTGAATAAATTTCAAAAAGAGTTCTCCCTAAGACACCTAGTATCCACACTCAGTGTGGACAGGAATTCGAGATCCAAAAGATTCTAGATTCCCGCTGCCGCTATGGATGACTCCAATACCTCATTGACTGGAAGGGCTATGGCCCAGAAGAAATAACTTGGATTTTCACTACTGACGTCCATGCCACTGCTCTTCTGAAAGCCTTCCACATCAAGTTTTCTCATAAGCCTAGGAAGTGTCCAGTGTCCACTTTTAAAATGGGGGGTACAGTCACAAACCGTGCTAGAGACCTCCGGCTGAGACCCCTGCATCTCCCCATGCACTTATTTCATTGCACCTTGCTGAGTCGCTGGCCACTTCTGTCTATGGAATAGAGAGTGGGGCCTATGCCTGAAGGTGGTTTGCTGCATCCCCGCTGTTGCCTATGTGTCCCAGCCACACTTCCATGCACTTCTTGCACTTCAGTGTGTCAGACCTCTGGATCATGTGCGCGGCCATCTTGGATCAAGTCAGGTGGTCCAGATCCATCCAGTCAGCAGCACTCTCCAGTTGCTCCAGCCAATCAGCATCTGACCAGGGGTATAAAAGCCATTCCATGACTCATTGCCAGTACAATAGTGCTCTTTGCTACAGTTCCTGAGCTCTCCTGGTTTCTTTTCCAGTTTGCCTGCCTCAAGTTCCTGTTTACTCCAGTCGGGAGTACTCCTGCTTCCAGTCCAGCACACTCCATCCCGGAGTCCTATTCAAGTTCTCACTCTAATCCAGCATACTCCATCCAGGAGTCACATTCAAGTATCCAATTCTTATTCAGCAAAACCTCAGCCCGGACTCTATTTCAAGCTTTAATATACCTCATCTAATTCTACAGTTCCAAGTCTACAGTTCTTGTCGACACGATACTATGTGTACTCCAGAGACTTTTGTGTTATAGTTTTATTCAGTATCTTTTGTTGCACATCTCTGCATAGAGGACATTATTCTACATTTCATATTAAAGTCTTCATCTAAATTCCAACTGCCCACTGGTCCAGGTGTCTTTCATCAACCCAGTTTGGGTTCACCAATCCCAATTACCCAAGCTGTGACACTCACTGGCTGTGCACCAAATACATCTCCACTCCTCTGCATACAATACTACACACCACACTCTGTTGCCTATGCCCCTTTTCCCAGGCTCTTACTTTTAATTCCTCCTCCTAGATTTTCAGGATTTCCCAGCATCACACATCATCTTCATCCATATGATATTTCCTCACCTCTTGGAACTGCACATGCACCTAACCCTTTATCACACCCGGGGTACTCTGAGAGGTAAAGCTGCAGTGGAACATCAGCTAAAAAAGATAACCATATTGTACATTAATCACAGATTAAAGAAAATGGAGATCCTGATCATGAGCAGAATTATCATAGTGGTATTTTTTACCTAAAGGAAAACATTTAATATAGGAAGTGACCTCAATCCAACATGTGCTGTAGATTCAAGTGTCCCAGATTTGGTGTTACAGTATATAGATGTTTAAAATTTATGGAATAGGGAAAGTCCTGTTTTTGGTGCAGGTTCTAATAATAGAGAGAGTTTTATAGATGGCTTTACATGTTTTACTGTTCATTTCAGCTGGTTCAAACACCCCACAGATTACAAGAAAAACAATGTCTTGCAAAAAGCATAGGGAAAATGAATGACATTAACTGGTTACATATTTCTTGGATATGCTGCCTGCTTGTTCAGACTTGTTTATGTCAATTTTTTTGAATTTAGTATCCTTCTTGTGCAGTGAAGGGGAGCTGTGAGATCAGAGCATTCCATTCT
This sequence comes from Taudactylus pleione, assembly GCA_031769625.1. NCBI lineage: Eukaryota > Metazoa > Chordata > Amphibia > Anura > Myobatrachidae > Taudactylus > Taudactylus pleione. The sequence continues at coordinate 88,636 of JAUIMM010000390.1, forward strand.
CTTAGAGGTATATTTACTAAAGGTTGATTTTAATACATTTTTATTGACATCGATGTTTTGTTTCTGTGGCTAAATTACACATTTACTAATAGTAAATTCTGTGTTTGTTTTTTTAGTATTGGTAAATGTGTGGTTTAGACCCAGAAACTCAACATCAATGTTGAATTATTTTCATTTTTTTAACTCTATCAAAATCGACCTTTAGTAAATATGCCCCTTAATGTCTAAGGGGCATATTTATTAACATTATTTTTACTATTTTTACTTTCACACCATTTTTACATTATTTTAGTATCACATAAATTTATGAAAGGGCAATTGGAGTAGTTTTCGTACAAAACTTTACCAATCTGTTCAATTCACATATTTTAGTAAGCAGATCACATTTCCCATACTTGTAATGGTAAATGTGATCTGCTCAGATTTACTCAAAATAAAATGTATAATAATACCAGGGGAAGCCCTGTGATAATAACACCACCTGGAGATGGTGTTATTGGCTTTCCCCCGGTTCCTCGGCTCCTGCTCTGCTCTAACAGGCAGAACAGAGCTATGCTGCTCTAACAGGCAGAACAGAGCTATGAGCCAGCCACTTATCAGCTTTGTGGTCTAAATAAACCACAAGCTGATCACTGTAAAAAAAAATCAGTTAAAAAGAAAAACACTTACTGCATCCAGGGACTGGTGATCAATGCTCTAGTGAGGTCCCTGGGCTCCTGCACTGTGACTCTACTGAGCTGCTGCATAGAGCAGCTGACTGGGTTCACACTCCAGCTGACCGGAGCCCCAGAAAGAGGACTTCACCAGAACAATGATCACCAAGGTAAGTGTAAGTGAGAGGGGGGTTGCAGGGCATGGGGTGGGGGATGGTTACAGTGTCTGCAGCTGTTAAGGGGGCACTGCGATTGTGGGGAGGCAATCGCGGAGGCTGGGTTGGTAAGTCGGCTGTGCATGGGTATTTTTTTTAATCAAAAAATACAATGAGAAGACTGCAGAGGCAAGCTATGTCCCTGCAAGGGTTTTTGATAAATTCCTGTGATATTTCCTAAATTCAAAATATGAATTTATGATAAAATATCACACTGCAATTACATTGGAAATGCGGATTGTAGTAAATAGAGGCCTAAGTGCCTAGCCAAAAGAGAAAGCCATCTCTAAGCTGTCTCATAAACTTTATGAGACATACATGATTAAGATGTTAAAAATTTCTTACCAAGACAAATAGAGGATTTCTTTTTAAGCAAAGTTTGCTGTTTTAGCCCTATTTAAATACACTAAAGTATATTGTGACATAAGTTTGCTAACCAACTTTGCACTTTCAATATATTTTTAGTCAGGTGCAGCAAGACAAAACTTTGCAACTAAAATCAACTATGCCTTTTAAACATTAATACGAGGGCCGATTGAAAATTGATGAGACTACCTCTAGTTTTCTATCCCAAAGGTAGACGTGACAATGCTATGCTGGTTATTTTGAAGCTCATACATCGATGTGTCTGAACCTACAGTTAGACTGATGTAGTATTCTTTGTTTGGTCACAGAGAGTGGAAGATCATCGTACATTTTGTCATGGTGGATGAGGAAGACATGTCTGTGAGATTATGTCAGAGATGTGTGATTTGACTTTCTATTAAACTTGGAAAAAGTGGAAATGAAACTCATTACGGCAAGCATACGGTGGAGAAACAATTAACTGTGCTGCAGTATTTTGGTGGTGGAAGAACGTCAATGAGGGTAATACGACTGACGAAGCATGTTCTGGGAGACCATCCACCACGGTTACAGATGTCAACATTGCCAAAGTTGCGGAGATGTTGCAAAATGACAGACTGTTAACTTTACATGAACTGTCGGCTTCACTTGGCAACACATTTGAATGGGCTCAGCATATTGTGACAAAGGAACTGAAAATGCATTGCGTGTGTGTCAGGTGGGTAACCGGAAATCTCATAGAAGAGCAGATGCGATGACAGGTTGAATCATACAAGAACACTGTTAGAATGTTGGAGAGGATACCCGATTTCCTGACATCGATTGTGACATGTGCAAATCATGGATTTGTCATTATGATCATGATCCAAACAACAGTGCAGTGTATGGACACCTGCAAATTTGCATCCGCCCCAAAAATTAAGTGTGATTCCTTTGGCATGGTAAAGTCATGCTTCAGCTGTTCTTTGATGTTCACAGTATGATCCTACAATGGTGACTACTATGTAAACATCCTGAAACCCCATTTGTGTGGAAGCATGAGGAAGAAAAGACAACATTTGCTTAAGAAATACCTGACCTCATGCTGCTGCTGTTGCATTGGCAGCACTGACTGAAATTAATGGGACAGCACTGGAAAACCCTCTATATAGCCCAGTTTTAGTGCCATGTGATTTCTAGGCATTCTCAACCCTGAAAAAATAACTGTGGGTAAAGATGTTCTCAACAGATGATGACGTGAAAAATGCCACAGCTGCAACACTAAAAGTGATGTCACAAATCAGTCTACTGCACATCTTTGAATCATTGTTGAAATGTTGCAAATAATGTATTGAATGTGAAGGACACTACTTTGAAAAAGAAAAAGGTTCAAATCCTGTAGAGTCATCTGATTAGGAATAAAAAAATCAGTCTAATTACTTTTTAATCAGCCCTCATATAAACTGTAGTGAAGATGCAGCACAACCATAAACACAACACAAGCATAAAATGTATAGAAAGGTGAGTTTACGGGATAGGGTACTAAGTAATTATCCAGCATATAGCCTGTGATTCATATGTTCCTAATGCTGGGCATACACTATACAATTATCTGTGAGATATCTGTCCAATCTGGCTGGTTGGAATGAAATTCTTGTAGTGTATGGGAGCAAATGGCAATCTACCATTTGATGAAAAACATGGGAAATCAGACAAAATGGTCTCTCAGACAAATTGGTTAAATCAAATGAATTTAACCAATTTCAACAAACATTTTTGTCCATTTTCCAGTGTTTAAGATCATATGGTTGATTGTCATTTGCTCCCATTTGTTACCAGATTTTCATTCCAACCAGCCAGATTGGACAGCTATCTGACAGATAATTGTACACTGCATGCCCAGCATTAGTCAGCAAACACTAGTGATGATTGCTCCTTGTGTAAACTGCACCAACACTGGGACATTTATCAATTGATGAGTAGTACAATAAAAGTAATATCTTTATTATTATTTAATCAGATAGAAACAACAATTCGAAACTGTTACTAATAAGTCTAAATGTTTTCTACTGCAGTTAATACTGTAAATTGTTATTATTATCCTGAAGAGCAATATTAGGACTGCTTGAAAAGTAAAGTTTAAGTGTATTTTAAAATACCAGAACACTAAATTAGGTTAAAGACTAATTGAGCATAGAAGGCATTCCAGAGGTTGAGAGCAGTGCGGGAGAAGACCCGAAGGTAGTGGCAAGTTTAAAATCATTATAAACAAAGTCACATAACTAGACAATTCTTAGCAATTGAGTGAAAATGCTAAGTGCTCAATTAAAAATTTGTGTAGTTATTGGAAAATGAATTATTAGGAACAGTTGTTGAGTTTGATTATGTCATCAATGAGAAAAAGTTGTACTGACTTTCTATTTGATTTTGGGGTTGATTTTTGTATTTTTCAAAAATGAAGGGGAGAGCATTTGCCACTTGTCAGAAGGCTGCTGCCATTATAAAGGTTATAGATTAAACTAATTAAAGTGACCATTAGGACCCAAAAGCCACATAAGGTTTAACAATTTTGTTGTAACATTTTCTATCCCTTTAGGACATAAGTAAATTTCAAAAATATTAAATAAATGTATAGAACTAGAAAATGGGTTTGTTTTTTGGAAAATCTGACCTTTACAAATAATTTGAAATAACTAGAAATCAGCGAATCTAATTAATTTGAGAAGTTGTCTAGATTCTCCAAAAATATGATGAACTATTTACATTCCTTGAAAAATAAGGATAATTATAGAGCATATGAAGAAACCAATCAGCAATAACAAACAAATATCATGTACTTAGGCTCATTAAAATAATTTTCAGCCTCTGTGCTACTCCTTCTTTCTAAATTATTCTAGATTAAATGGCCTGTGAATACTATTATTTGTGATTTGATTTAATTTCTGTATACACTTGGTACACATAGTAACTCACCATCTTTTTGTAATCAAATAGATCTATGTATGTGTGTGTAAATTGTCCACATCTTCATTCTCAACCCATTTACATGATGTGGTACAATAAAACATTTTGAAACCCTAATTTCTGTTTTTGTCACCCATATATGTAAATTAAATCCACTGAAGTGGTGCTATAAAAAAATTATGGGCATCACAAATTTGTCCATACCTTGTCATTGAAGACCATATTGAATATCAAGTTTAATGTATTGACTATTGGTTAGTTTACAGAAAGTGATGATTTCTGTGAAGGAATGCACCCTTGAAAATGTGATATCCTTGTTCTGTTTAAAAAATCCCAAAGCAAAAGGTTTTGCAGTTATAAGTCAAACAAAAGAAATGATGGAATGACTAGCCCATGTTGGCCATTCAGATGATAATGAAACTGGTGAATCTCTGCCATCCACATAGAGCTTTCCTTATATAGTCAGCCCTTTACACACTTTGAAGACTATATGTCATTATAGGGGTGAAACAAAATACAGTACATCTCAGATTACATTTAATTGTTGGCAGCAGTTTGGGGAAGAGCATCTTGAGACAATAGATTTCATAGTCTTTTTAAAATAATATATGGACTTTAAAATTATCTATAACTTTTTTGTTTTGAATTTTGAACTTTCATAGTGATTTTTTAGAACAGGGATGGGGAACCTTTTCTTTGCCATGGACCATTTGGATATTTATAAAATCATTTGCGGGCCATACAAAATTATCAACTTCAAAAAATGTGCCTGCTCGGCAGAAAACAAAAGGAGGGGAGAGAGCCACAGCTTAACGGGCCTGATAAAATGGTCTTGCTGGCTGTATACGGGCCAAGGGCTGGAGGTTCCCCATCCTTTGTTTAGATGATGAAGAATGATGCTGTAGATCATTGGATATTATTTGCTTTATTAGCTCAGCATCCTGTCCTAATGTCAATATACTCAAGTGTTTCCTTTATTTTGTAATTATCTGTATCACCACTGAGAGTTGATTGCAAAAAAATATATAAAGTGTTACTGTGTTTATTAGATAAAAACCTTTAACAGTTTATATTTTTGTAACATGTGAATACTTGAATATGGAAATGTTTTACAAGAATACATAAAGAGTAAAATATTTTACCTGCTAACAGTCTAATGTCACATAGAAAGCTTGTATTAAATCTATGAAGCAGAGGTGCACTTGAAATCAGAGGAGTTTACAAGCAGTTTATATATATTTATTATGATAATTGTTGTTGTTTTTATATTTATTTTCTCGAGTACAAGCATAATTCATAAGCATAAATAAAGCCTGATACTTAGTCATTTAATTGCTTCAGTGGTTACTGAAGAGTATTTGAAATGTACTTAGCAAAAAGCTTGTTTTTATATTTGTAGAGTGTTTTCCCTGCAATGTTCATTATTCACTAACATATATGAATGATTTTAATTGTAATTTTATTTTTATGCACCTGCTGCAGTCTCTATTAAAATCTATTATCTATTTTTTATCAAGTGCATCAATTACATGTAAGAGTTCAGATAAAATAAAAAGTATATATTTCTAGTTGCAAGATTTTACTAAATGTTCACTATGATTCAATGTCTGTAAAAAGTGGGATGATCAATAACAAACAACAATCTCTTGATTCCAAAAGATTTCTTTGGTCAAGTATACATCAACAAATGTAATAACATGACCTGTTTTCATATTTCCTTTTATATTGTAATGCTCCAGACATCTGTATAGGACACAGTTGTGCTTGTAAACAATCTGTACTTCCCTCCTATGTTTACCACTAGAGATGTGCACGGATCCCCATTTTTAAGTTTTGGCAAAATCACCATCAAGTGTTTGGTTTAAGATCAGGATTTTTTAAAAACATGATAAAAACAGCTAAAATTATATTTTTTGAGGGTGCTGCTTTTTGTTTGACAGTATTTTTAACCTCAATAACACTCTTTTTCCAGTCAATTTTCACAATCTCAGAGCTCACAATATTGTTTTCAGTTTCACCCACATAGGCCAAAGGCTGCAGTGAGCTGACTGGCTAAACTAAGTGACAGAGCAGTGGCACAACACATGGTAGTTTAAAAGAATACAGTACATCTAGGAAACATAGTGGAACTGCAGTGGCATTCAGACTGTCAGTTTAACATACACAATAAAATGCTATAGAATGTTTCATTAATAAAGAACTAGATTAGAGGCCAGCAAGGTAAATTAAGGTTTAGGACTATTTAGTGGAAGCCAGGTAAAGCATTCATTGATACATTAACCCATTTTGGCTCACGTGGGTAGTTTTCTACCCAGCACTGTAATATTTTTTCCTAGAATAATGAATGCTACTCTATATATATATATATATATATATATATATATATATATATATATATATATATATATATATATATATATATATATATATATATATATATATATAATCTGCTCTAATCTTAGCCTTCACATAGTGTTTTTTCAATCCCCCATTCCCTTTTTAGAACCTTTATTTGAAGCTAACTGTAGCACTACAAAAAATTTCATTTTTAAAATAAAAAGTAAACCATTTTTAAAACAGAAATATATATAATTATTCCTGTGTCATGATGTCCATGGATAGTAGTCACCACATATGTAATTATTTTTCATCTCTCATGCACCTCCTGCATATCTGCGTCTAGAAATCAATGGGTCATTTTCTAACCAAAGGGGTCAATAGATTTAGTTATTTTGGACATTTTTGTTAGTTACTGATATTCAATGCTAGGAAGTGTGTTTACTTCATTCTCGGGAAGCCTCTCAGATTCGGATTCAAAGCCTGGTGCCTGCATTCTGCAAATGGTTACTTGTACCAAACCTTATTGTATGGCAGTGCCTCTGCACAACATGACAAAACCATTGTGCTTGGAGCTGATGTTGTTCTCACTTTGCTTCAAAATATATATAATTGCCATCATGTCAGTGTTTATTGTGATAATTTCTTCACATCTTATTATTTAATGTGTATTCTGACTGAAAACTGTTTCTTCACTACAAGTAAAATATTCACAGTCAGTAAATTTATAAATATATCAGTCAATTGTAAAAAAACACAGCTAATAACATCACATTTATATTTATTATTTTGGGTACTGCTTGTGCAAATTGAGTTGGTGATGGTCAGTTACCTGAGGAAAGGTGATTATGTTATATTTTGACAGTGTAAAAGAGCTTTTTTGGTCAAATAAAAATAAAACACAAATGTTACGGTGTTGACAAATCATTCAGCTGTCAAACCACTAGCCACAGCCAGACGTTATGATCATGGGTAAAAAAGCATGTCAACATCAATGTTCCATTGCTGATCAAGGATTATAATACCAACATGGGAGGCATTGACCTTCACGATAATGCTTTATGCAATTACCGAATTGGTATTTTCTCAAAGAAGTGGTAGTGACCACTGTTCACCAATACTCTTTCAAACATGTTGGTGAATGCTTAGAAATTACATGTTTTGGTAGCAAAAAGTGAAAAAACTCAGCCTTTATCACATTTATTTTTATTAACATTTTTTAACTGTGCCTGAACACGTAACAAACTGCCTCACAGTGCTCCTGGAATAAGGGTGGCACCGTAATATTAACAATGACATTATAATAGTGTTTTTGTTTTATAAAAAAGTGCCTAAGTAGGTATTTTAAGCAACACAGTGCTGCAGTCCACTTCTATGCCTCTACAGTGCCTCTTTAACACAGTGCCCCTAATCTTTTTTTTCTTTTACAGTACCCCAGTAGCCTTTTTCTTGTAACAGACAACACAGTGCTGCAGTCCACTCCTATGGTGTTCTTCTTGTGCTTCACAGAGTGCTGCTGACAGCCCATAGTAACAGTGCACCTACCTCCTAACAGTGTTCCTAATCATTTTTGTTTTACAAAGTATCCCTATACCCACTTGCTCTCCCTTCGGTCTCTAGAGTGAAATGGCACCCAATCATGAGTAAGGATTTTTAATATGCAATCCAAAACATGTGAGATCCAATGCCAGGAAGATGACATTTTGCCTTGTTCTAGGTTTTGAACATGGCGGGAAGACATGAGCTCCAGCTCAGTTCGAATTTGAACCCCTAAGTTTGTGTGTGTTCATTTTCTGTGGAAACCAAACCATCTATCTATTTTTCACTGTCATAATGATTGAATTTCAAGTATATATTTACACAAGCAATGTTGTGCACATAGAGATAGAACAAAACACTTCCCATACACAATGCATTATGTAATAGTTAACAAATAAATAATAAAAAAAATTAGCAAAGTATCCCTTCCACAAGTCTCAAACTATAACACAGTTATCATAAACATTGCTTTCTAGAGTAAAAACCAGTAAAAGCCTGGTTTATTTACTAAGCGGCGACTTATAAAAGGCGCTACTTCCTAGACTGTTTAAATATAAATTTAACAGGGCACTGCTTTTAATTAGCAAAACATGGGATGCTGAAAAAGTAAATATAAATAAGGTATGCATTTTAAAATGAGCTTCAATTAAATAGGTAGATCACCAAACTGTCTTTCACCAGTCTATTACAAATACAATTAAATATGTTTTCTTTTTGAAACCAATGTACTTCAGGTTCATGCAGATGTCCTAATCTATACAGAATGCATTTTGGTTGTCATACAGGATGTGCAGTGCAGTTTTACATTAGAATTAGTAGTGATATATTTGCCAAGCTCAGTCATTAGTAGTAAAAACAGAATTTTGTATATTTAGCTAACAGCTATAATGATACTCAACTGCAAGGCTTTTTAACTCCAATTGTCAAGTATCCCCAGGGGTAGGGGGAGTGGGTACTACTTACCCAACCAGAGCTTAATGGAAGGTTCCAGTGGGGGCTCGGGTCTGCTGCTGACAGGAACCATGCATATTATGGTGAGCGTCTGCTGAGGGGATATTCACATTGTCCCCCTTTGCAGTGCAACTTGTCTCTTACCCCGGGGACATGATTGGTTGACTACTGGGAGCCTGTCACACAAGGAGCAAGGAATAATCAAGTTACATGTGAGTGGCAGATCCAAAGGGATCCTGGACGGTGAGATAGGATGTGATAGGGGCCGCCACTTCCACAGATATCCAGGTCTGTGCCAAATGGTGCCTTCACGGTATCGCACATAACATATTTTTTTTTTTGGGGGGGAGGGAGTGGGCATGGCCACACTTCACATATTTGGCCCCACCCACTACAGTACTCAGGCCCATCCCCACTAGTTCTGAGTATCGCCAACAGATTACATTTTCAGGATCTCTTTCTGTTGAAACAGGTAGTTTGAGATTGTATCAGTCACGAGTGACACCAGTAGTTAAGCCAGTAAAGCCAAATTTATTGCATTTGCATTTATAAGGTTTTTTTTTTTCAAATAGAGCTTACTGTGATCACCAGCAGTCCACAGGATTTACTGCCTAGCTATTGTCACTGAGAAATATAGCTACAACCAACAACTTTAGAAGGCAGAAAAATGACATATTAACTCACGCTGACTAGTAGTTGTTTTCATTTTTTACATTTGCTTCTATTTATATGTTTATAATCAAGTATCTATTATTTCAAAAGTATTAAATCACATACAGTATAATCACTTTAAACATTGATGAATAAATGTTGTAAAGCTAATTGTAGCAATTCCAAGTACAGTACAGAATAGTTCTTTGCTATGTTTTTATAGTTATTTTCATATATTCATTACACAAACATAAAATATACTTTTATTATTAGTAATTAAAATATTCATATATCCCGCATAATGAACCAATAAGTCATGAAGAATAAAAGAAAAAATACAGTTGAGAAAATACAAAGCTTTACCAAGATTACAAAAATAAAAGTATACAAAATGGACAAATGAATGTGGACAGAGACCTATAAATCAGCACAGTAACAGATTTCAATTCAATTTGTTAACTTCGGAGTCAAGATTCAACTCATCGCCCAACAATTTTCTCTCAATTTTCACAAGCAGGTCCTCAGCTGGCTTAGAGCCTTAAAATAAATACATTTTTCTCGATTTGCCAGTTGCACAATAATATGGGATTCAATGCTATAACATCAATCTTCATTTTAGAATGTCAATTTATTAGATATTAGGGTCATTTACTAACCTTAATGGTCAGTTTAATATCTTAAATTATATAGTTTCCATGGTAGTTACATTATTCACATATTTCATGTTCTAGATGACACTGCAATAAATTTTGTAGGTATAGTACATTATTGTTTAGATTATGTTTTATTATAATGTATTTCCCATTTTATTGTTATTTAACTTCCATTCAAATTTTTATATTTTGCAATTGTATTGAACAATATAGCTACAGTTTAGGAATGATTGAAGACAATGAAGCACATTTGCAGTTGGATGCAATTGATGTAATGATTCAGAGTTGCTTGAATGTGTACTCTGTGAACCAATCACATGATTTAGCAACTGTGCATGTGTCAGACCCTGCATACTGTAAGTATCTTTGAGCAACACAGTAGTTTCAGAGTCATACACATCTAAGCCACATCTCCACTTTCATGACCCCAATAGGGTGACAGCAAATTTGAAAGTCAATGTTAGACCACACATATTGTCCTTTACAAGGATTTGGGGTTTATGGTTAACAGCAACAGCAGTAATACAACAGTGGTAACAGCAGTACACAGTGGTAACACAGCAGTGGTCACAAAAGAGTTAATTGAAGGCAATAAAGGTCTTACATCTGGGAGCTAAGTACTGTGCATCTATGCAGTGGCACACACTAGGCTGCATAAGCACCATGATCTCATTGGGTTAGAGGTTGAACCTCCAAGTGACTCTGGGTCTGGGTACCAAGATGCAAGCATTAGATAGTGCTGTAGAGCACTACACTCTAACACTACCCATTGTTATAGCCTTTCTCCAGTTACATAAACCACATATTATACTTTACTCAAAACATTTTGGCCACCTATAACCAGAAAACATTGGACTATGCAATAAATTAAAACTGAAAACATATCAACATATGCCAATTTTATTACAGTCCACATCCTTTCAGGAATACACTCAGGAGTTGTAACATCAGTCCCTTTGTCAACATATCAGTGATATTATCCTCACTCGCAACAAAGGTTACACTGACAGGCGTTCTCCACCATCTTACATATGAAGTGATGTCTAACAGCTACTGTATGTGCTTAGACCATTCATGGTACTTTATATTGTAGAACAAGTCTTTTGCAACTCTGTTGTCACACTCTATGCCCATAGTCTCAACCTGTTTTAGAAGTCAGAATTCACATAAAGTCTCTCTATTAAAGTGTCAGATATTAGGCTTCCTTGGCAGTTTCTGTCAGTGATATATACTCTTCCTCTGTCATGGATAAGGCTAGAGTTGGTTGCTTTCTGCTTGCCCAGCTAGCAGCTGCATCTGCTAGTTCTAATAGATATATAATGTAAGAACAATGGTCATTCTCCTCTCTGATACCCAGCTGGCAAAACAGAAAGATTTTAGTTTAGAATTCCCGGGTTGGTTTTCCATCCCAATCCACCCCTGGTCTCACTTGTTTGTGACCTGGTTTTAGTAAGATTTGTGCATTTGTTAATGGTGGTACTGCATACTTGCTAAATACTGCTTCATTATATCCTTCTTGATCAACTGTGATAGATCCTGTCTACAAGTTTTGCAAGATTCTTAAGCCTAATAGGTGATGAGCAAGTCTATCAACTTGAAACTCTGCTTCAATAGATGCTTGACACTTGCTATGTGCCTATTATGACTTACTAGTAACAAGTCATCAACATTCATAACTACAATGAACAATATCTGCTCTATTTTCTTGTGTTATAGACAATGATTAGTCTCCAAACATGCAAAGTCCATCTCCATTAGTACAGCATCTAATTTAATGTACCAACAATGACCACTTTGCTTCAGACCATATAATGCTTTCTTCAATATACTTTTCCCTCTTGGAACAGGTCCACATCATAATGCTCAGGAGGTTCCATATTAATATCTTCAATTAACTCTCCATTTAAGAAATCTGAATCAAAGTCTAACTGGTACAATAACAAAGCATGCATGGCAGACATGGCAATGACTAAACGCACTGTAATGTACCTTGACATAGATGAGAATATGTCATTGTAGTAAATTCTGGATTTCTCTGTATATCCTTTAGTGACAAGATGGGCTTTGAAACAGACAACAGTTCCTGTTCTTGACTGTCTTGAGGTGGCTTGGTCTGTCAACAAAAGTAATTATGCCAATTATTTGTCTATTGCTAACTTCCATTCTTCCCAGTTATTACCGAACTTTGTTTCCAGGATATTTGGGGTTCCTAGAATATATGCAAACACCTTATTATATATCTTGGGGGGCTTTCTTTTATTGTTTCTTACAGAACTCCTGTACATATTTTCTACATCCGCATTGCGAATAAGAAGCAAATTTAAAGAAAAAGTTTATATGCTATACCGCTTGACGCACCAGGCATCTTGCTCCACACTGCATATGGAGGCCTGGTGTATGAGGACTTATGTGTAGCAGATGTATAGAGGTAGTCTGGCCACATAGATGATTACAGGCAAAAATCTGCATCTATGTTCATGCATGAAAATTGCACAAATCAGCCCCCATATGTGTGCTACAAACAGCACAGCAATGGGGTGTGTTATGACTGATTGAAAGTCTTAAGGTCAACATTCATAAGTTCAACAGGCCCTGAATGTTGATAGTCAGTAGATCGACATGGTCATCTACCAATAGGTAGATATGGGTTGATATGATTAAATATATATTACATGTGGTTATATATATATAAAGAATGAGTCCTCAGAAAGAATTCCAAGTCCACGCACGGCACTACTGTATCAAAAAAGAACTTTTATGTAGTAGAAATGCAAGTTAATACATGTTGCAAATATCCAGCATTAAAGCAACGTTTCAGGATCCCTCCGGACCCCGTCCTCAGGCTGCTGTGATGTTAGTGATATTTATCAGCAAAAAAATATACAGGCAATGTCTGCAAAGTGTAAATAATCCTACCTTTATGTGCTGTATCCCCTCGTGCTTGCCAATCCCGGAGACGGGCCGCGCTCACCTGTCCTTCCGGACGCCCTCCGATGACGTCAGCGCTATTCGTCTGGTCGTTACTAAGCAACACCAACGCTGCCTCTGTCTCCGGGAAATGGCTGTAAAAAATAAAGAAATGTGTATAAAGGACATGACTAAATTTCCCTCTAGGATATGTCCTATATATTGTCATGCCCATCCATATATACATATTCAGTAAGCTACTATATAGAGACGCTGTCCAACTAAAAAAATACAGGAATAAATTTGTTCAACTCAAATGATCACCTATAATGCATACAATCTAATGCATGTAAGGAACTAATATGACTATATGAAAAGTGAATATAATTGAGAGATAGTGGTACTTATGCATAATAGCCCATGGTAAAGATCAAATCGGTTAAATATTAACGCAAACTAATCTGACAATACATTATATAGTCCAAGTTGCGTTATTGCTGAAACACATTCCAATCTATCTTCTCGTTCAATCCCGCTGGATGCAAAGAGTTCAATTTATATATCCATCTGGATTCCAATTTTAAAAGCAGCATGTTCCTGTCACCTCCCCTTCTAAGTGGGGGAACTTGATCGATTATTTGGTATCTTAAAGATGTCAATGGGTTTTGTTTCTCTTTAAAATGGTTTGCCACAGGTTGGTCCACTTTTGTTCCAGTTATAGCTTTGTTGATAGCCGATCTATGGAGGGCCATTCTCTCTCTGAACGTCCGGCTTGTCATGCCTACATAAAATAGACCGCACGGGCAAGTAATGTAATAAATTACATATTTTGATGTGCAATTTAATACATGTTGAATATTAATTTTAGCTCCTGTATGAGGATGTAAGAAAAATGAGCCAGTTAATAAATAATTACATGTGACACATGAGGGACAGCGGTAACAGCCAGGTTTCTTAGTCTGGCCAAACAAGGCTGTTGATTGTTTGTACTCCGTGATGTCTGTTTTAACTAGATAGTCCTTCAGATTTTTGCCTCTTTAATAACAAGTCATTGGACGTTGATGTCGTAAACTTGATAATGACGAATCCGTTGTTATAATAGGCCATAGTGCCTTAGTAGCAAGTGGAATGATTGGACTAGCCGTTGAGAAGCGTGTAGTCCAAATAAATTTTTCATGATCCTTTTTGGGGCAATTGGATCTCAAGAGACTGCACCTATCCATTTGAAGGACTTTAGTTTTAATTTTGCGCAACGCTGATATCCCATATCCCCTCTGTAGAAATTTATTAACAACCACCTCCAATGCCTCAGATAATTTAGAAGGGTTGCTAGTTATTCGTGCAACCCTTAACATTTGGGAGTAAGGTAATCCTTCTTTGAGTGCTTTGGGATGGTGACTGCTTGCTTCCAGAAGTGAATTTCGGTCAGTAGGTTTGTAGTGCACTGATGTTGAGAGTTTACCTTCCTGTAGTTGTATGGAGACGTCCAGAAAGTCTATGGTGGTATTGCTATGTTTGTACGTGAATTTAATTGTTGATGGCAATCTATTAATCTCTTCCATCATTTGTTTAAATGAAAGCGGACCCCCTACTGTTAAGTAGTCTCATGTTTGACCCTAAAATCCTCCATTTTGGTTCGTACTAAGTTTAATTCCTTTCCTGCCTCCTCAATTACGAGGAGCATAAGGTCAAAGCTACATTTATTTAATACTGAAATCCTTTATTGCTCTTTTGGGTGGGTGCAAAGTTGAATCCTTTGCTAAGTAGCGAAATTTCTGGTGCCGTTAATTGATGGTCCGATAGGTTGAAGATCCCTTGTGTTGTTGGATCTCTCATAATCTGTAAGGGTTTCTTCTTTTTGGTTCCCTTTCCGCAACCTGCTCTTCTTCCTCTGTGTGTCTTCTTTTTAATGGTGATGCTATTAGAGATTGGTCCCTGAACATTATACGTTTTTGCGTTCGCCTGTGGTGAGGCGTAGGGGTAGGAGATAAAAAATCACTATCGCTGTTGGATTCGAATCTCTCCAGTGTAGTGAATCTGTTTCATAGCGGTAGATCTTGTCTGGTTGAATGGTTATATCCTGCTTTATATATATATATATATTGACAAAAACAGTGGAAAGGTTGTCAAAGGGAGATATAGTATATTAGTAACTTGAATTATTAGTTCACCTGTGAGAGGCTGATAAAGAGTGTGTCAGTCTATGTATTCAGTCTCTCATTGCCTGGGGAACAGGTCTGAGGCCTGATGAGAGACACTGTGTAAGTGCTGTGCTAATAACTTCTGTTTTGTGATAAGGTGTGTTATGTCCTTCCACTCTGAGGGGTATATTTACTAAAGTGCAGGATTTTAGAAGTGGAGATGTTGCCCATAGCAACCAATCAAATTCTATATACTATCTTCTATAAGGTGCTATATAAATGTTAAATAGAATCTGATTGGTTGCTTTGGACAACATCCCCACTTCTAAAATCTCTCACTTTAGTAAATTTACCTGAGAGACTAAATCATATTGATTAGTTAGAGCCAGACAGGGAATGATTTACTTTTATGTTTTGTTTATTTTTGTGCTGGTAATAAAATGAGCTGTGGCTACTAGTACCAAGGCCCTTGACTGATATACTAATCTTTGGCTGCTGCATGACAAGTAAAATCATTTACACCAGGAGATGGCACCCTTACCCTAATCTTGCCACTAGTGGTGGAGAATGCAATCATTACACTTAAATGAGAGCCATAAAAATCTCTGTGGACACCAGTTTGTTTTTTGTGAAATAAAGACTGTTATATTGTGAACCTCTGCGTATAGTATATCCAAGACACTTCACCTATTCCACTCCTAAGCAACACGTTTGTGAATTGGCTGTCAATCTTGCCTCACAGATAGAGTCCAACACTGCTTGTACCCTGAGTAAGTGAGACAGTAGTCAGTACTATAGATGATTACATCATGGAGATAAGCAGCAGCATACTGTCTAAGGGCCTTACAATTTTATCCATCATCCTCTGTAAGGTGGTGGATGACCCATGTAATTCAGAAAAAAATATTACAGAAAAAAATATGTTTTCTTTTGTACAGAATGGCAATTGATCAATCAATTTATAGGTTCATGTAAGGGAGGAGCTAATCTTTGACAAGAAAAAAACAAAACAAGTTCCCCCAACACACTACAATGGAACAGCAAATGAGATTTATATCCTACTGTACATGATAATCACAATACTTTTGCAAACATATGGTAAGCCTTCAGCCACTGCAAGGTACCACTGATCTGGAGGTTCCTACACAACATGATAATTGTATCTATTTTGGCTCATACATTTATTTTTTTCTAAACTGAGAGATAACTCACCTGGAGACACCCCAGGATCCTCCAATATGGCACTACAAGATTAGCATAACCAGCTACTAATTATCCCATATCTGTCTCTCAGAACAGTCATACACAGAATGGCAGTTGCTCAATCAATTTATTTGGCCATCTCAGGTGCATGTAAGGGAGCGGCTAATCTTAGCCATGATAAACAAAAGCGAGTTACACAAAGAATTCTGCAATGGATCAGCAAATGAGATTTACATCCTACTTGATAATAGCAATGCAGAAATCTCAGTTACACACATTTGCAAAACATGGCCATAAATATTGCAGATTGCTTGCTAGTGTTTGACTCTCACAGACACCCAGATTAAAGATGCCTTCTTTTGCACTCTTTTTCCACCCACACCAACCAGCTACAACTCTCTCCAATATCGATTATTGCAGCACAGCTACAGCCCACAACCCTCTACATGCAATCACCTGTGTAAAATGGCACCTGAAATCATGAGGGAGGGACTTATATGCAATCCAAAACATATGAGATCCAAGACTTCTGGGAAAATTATGTAAGTCACCCATAGTTTTATTATTTTAAACACCACTCTTAAGCTTAACTTCACTAATAAATAAGACACAGACAACTGTATAGAATTGGAAAAAAGAGGACACAGCCAAATTTATTTAGATAGGGTTAGAAATTTAATTCGTTAGTCATGGTGGCAAAAAAGCAGTGCTACCTCGGTCTACATCTCATAATAATTGTTTGCTTTACCAAAATGGGGTGGAGTTTTTCCACCCCGTGCGCAAGCCATCCCGGGTAGTACCACCTCCCCTTAACTGGCACAGTGCTGGTCTCCCTCCTTAAGATGAAGACCTGGTTCTCCCGTAAAGTAGCAACCGACTCACATCTCTCAAAGGGGAGATGCTAGCCAAGCTCTGCTGCGCTAAATTGAGCCGCCGAGGAGCACTGCTTTCAGCCTGCTGCGCCTCACCTGCTGAAAAAGAACATAATATATTCCAACTATTACATATTGGTACAAACCAATTTCTCACAATGAATAAATATTCAAAAACCCAATGCCCCCGATGCGTCTGTAACAACTGAAGCTTGCGATTGGCCACAGACAAAGCAAGCCGAATGCGAACCCTGTTAAATTCCTGCGGGAATCTAAACCAAACCTTAAAATGCTCCTACATGTCCGCCGAAAGACTGATCATATGGTGAGCCTTCTTGACGCCCGTGGAGGCTCGCTCCACCCTGAGACAAAATACCACACCATGGGGATGACACGACAAGCAAACTTAAGCAAACCTAGCAGTGACCGCAGTTACTTGAAAGATATCCTGTTGGATGAAACAAAACTCACTAACAACTCGCTAATCTTCCTCACCTTTTCACAGGGGAGTCTACACAAACCCAACTTGGTGTCAATTTCAATACCTAGGTAAAACAACTTAGCAACCGGCCCTTCTGTCTTTTTGTGCCCAATGGAAACTCCCATTCACCCCAAAAAAATGTTTGAACCAAAAACAGCAGCTAACTACAAATAGCGCTAGAGGCCGGCCCTATCAATAGAAAGTCGTCAAGACAATGAGTGACGCCTGATTGGCCAGTACCACCTGAGGCACCATTGTAATAAAGAGCTACGACACTCCAAAAGAGGACAAGAAATATAATAGCCCGCCTACCTGAAAACCCATGCCCCTAAAAGATCCAGGATGTAACGGGAGCAACCTGAAAGTTGATTCGATATCAATTTTTTCTAACAAAGCCACTTTCATAAAATCCCACATGATACAAAGTGCCTACTTTGAGCTACAACTACAACTGGATGAACCCACAGTAACCTAAAAAACCCTCTTTAAAACCTTATAATAGTAAGGCTGCTTCCTCCCTAGAGGATGACCAAAGCTCTAACGCCTCTAATTTAATTGGAGACACTGCCTTACTTAGAATGCATTCGCTGATCCCCCTTTCCTAAACGTTATGCCTAGCTGAAACTTGCATGCCCTGCACTAAATGTAAATACTTCAACACGTTCAAACATTCGCCGGGCATGCCTCAATGCAGCACGCTGTAAATACATACATGCCGTTATTCAGCCAAACTTGATAGCTCCTCCTAGCTTCCTCTGCTGCCACTCCCCCCTTCCTTCTAATCTTGAAACTAGCAATGGACCGCATCCTCCAAAGCAAATATTTTCTAAGCTTGCGCGGCCACTCCCCCAAACTAGAGAAATCGGAAGAGTCATCAGAATGAGACAGCAGAGCAAATTAAGGTACTGCAAAACTCATCTCACCTGATCCAGATGCCAATGGGATCGCAGGAGCATCCTTGGAAGTGGAAACTTGTCCCTCGTTGTGCGGCATGCCCACCGCGCTTTGAAATGCTGACAAACGCTCCTCTGTGACGACATCCCCAGGAGTCGATGCGGACGCCCACGGCTGAACTGAAGAGCCCTGTGGACTTAATATACTTGCATTAGGCACATAAACTGCTGGTACACAGATGGTAAGGTATTTAGGTGGTGCCTTTCGTGGCGGGGGTTAAAGGAGGATGAGCTAGTGAAGCCTGCAGTGGAGTTGGTAGCAGGGGAGGGGGCGGGGCTTGGGGGAGGGGGGTTTGACTCAATGGCTGATGGCCAGGGTGCTGGCCATTAATCATTTGGACCTGATGATATGAAGGGGGAGAATGGCAGGGGCAGCAGGGTATTGTTGTGAAATGCGCAGGTACCTGCGGGAATGAAGGTGCGTAGAATTGATGGCTAAAACCTGAAAATAGATTGGCGAATGGCTGCTGGCATGAGCTCTGCCTAAAGTATGGGATGAAACAAAATGCCAGATTTGAGGCGGGGCCAGGCGGATAAGACCAAGCATGTGTCCCTGCATGTGTACTAGCCGCAGCAGGTGGAGGGGTTAATGCTGGTGCTAGCCAACTGGGCTGAGAGCACCCATAAGAGGATGCTTTTTCTTGCAGCCGATGCCTCCTATGTATAATAAGCACGGGGGGGTGTACCATGTTTAACATGCCAGCATCCTGGCTCAAGAGTGAAGCCAGGATGCTAGGGGTGGGAGAAATCTCAAAACTCCTGTTTGGGAGTCTGAGGAGGTCCGGACCTCCCCAGCATCTAAAATGGCGCCCATTATAGAGGGGGCGGGGCAAGCCACTGGGGGATCCACGCGCACCAGCCCGCTGATGGCCAGAGAACTGAGCGGGTGGGGGGGCGCTTCCAATGCCCGCTGAGCCCCTCACCAGCCAGGCCTGAAGCCAGAGGGAGAAGGACCCAGCAGGGGCAGTGGGCGCACACAGGCAGCCGCTGCGGAGGACGAGGGGCAGGGGCCAGCACGCTGCTGGGGAATCCCCATGCACCATCCCACTGGTGGCCGGAAAACTGAGTGGGTGGGGGGGTGTTTCCGCACAGTCAGCAGCTGGTCGGGGAATGAGGGGCAGGGGCTGGCACGCACTGCAGACAGGCACCCACCCCTGGCCACAGGTGAAGCAGCGGCGACTGATAACGGTCTAGCCGCCTATACAAGATGGCAGAGAGGGGGGGACAGCACATTATCATAGGGGAAGGTGATGAGAAGGGGGCAGAGAGAACCTGACAGGAAATTGCAGGGAAAGAAAAAGGCAGAAAGAGAGAGAATAAAGAACTAGAAGAACAGAAGAAAAAGCTGTGAGGAAAAGCTGAGGAAAGAAAAATAAATGAAAGGCTTTATTTATAGCTGTATGGCAAAAAACAGGAAATAAATGGAGGGAACTTATCAGTCAGGGATCACAAACTGGAAAGAGGCAGTTGACTCCTCCCCCAGCCTTAATATACCACTGCTAAACCCCGCCTCGACAGGACAGCTAATAGGTTAACACATAATGATTGGCAACTGACCTCTACCAATTATAACCATCAACAAAAACCAGCTCTAACTAGTACTGTACCAAATAAAAAACAGGGTGCTTATATCTTCTCAAGCTTATTTAAGCATTCAAATATTTTTTTGGCTTGTTTTGAGGGTCAAATTGGGCCCAAGTTGGAACTCGATTCTACTCAGTAACCACAAATTTGGTTGTGTCAAATTTCTACAAAACTGAACTGCTCATCTCTAATTGCTATTACATTAGTGTTAAACATAAGACATGCTTCATAGATTCAGGCTAACGTGCACACAGGCTTTTAAAAGAAAGAACTCCACCAAGCATATCAGCTAATAACAACAAATTGAAACTAAAGCCTGGTGCACACTAGACGATGTGTGCACCCAGCGATGGCAGATGCTACGGCACAAAATATTGGGTGGTTCATACACACTGTATAATCTGGTGTATGACTGTCTGATATATTCTTCCCCCGACACATCCAGAAGCATGATGTTGGCCGCTGGAACTTTAGATTGGCCTGTACTGCAGACAGATGTGAAGATGCCAAGGACAATCCATGGCAGCATTCAGTGCCATAGAGACCCGGCATGGACCCAGGGAATGGGGCATGGCCTATTGTGGGTGGAGTAGACATGCCCCCATTGGAAGAAAAAACCTTTTTGCATTGCGCTTTGCAGGGAAGTGGGGCACCGTAAGCCCTTCAACCCGGCCCTAGAGGGGAAAGCATGTGACCAACCGGTCGCCAAACATTTTTGTGACTTTCATCACAATCTGTCATCCATCAGATACAAAATGATTGACTGGGTTCCTTCTGACCCCAGAGGGGGCGATCATGAAAGTAATCTCTTACAGAAGGAGGCTAAGTGGATATTTGTACTGCAGACAGTACAACCGCTGGGTTTAAATGAAATATTGTCTTTATCATGTTTTCTATAATCACTTCTACTTTGTTTTTTCTTTATGATTTCATTTAT